>JARJIL010000107.1:0-50000 GCA_038502395.1 Dittrichia graveolens | reverse complement strand
GAAAGTGTAATTTTGAGAATTAAATCATAACAAATTCAAACTTTATGGTAAAACCGTTTAAAAAGAAACTTTGATGATTAAACCAAAAATGAATTAAATCATTATTGACCCAATAATAAAAGATTATTACTATAATGGTATTAAAATGTGTTTAAAGTGTTTCTTTTTCTTTAAAGTTTAGGGTTTAAGTCATGATACGATCATTGGTATAGTATAAACAAGTGGTTTGTCGTAAAAAAAAACTAAATATTAATATATGTATTGAATATTATTATTTTTTAAACATTATTACAACAAAAAAGGAATTATGGTAGGGTGTTCATGTGGGTTGCCCAATGATTCTTTGTTCTCATTTTTATGTATAGTCTCATTTGTGCTAGTTGTGATCTGGTTTCTTTAACTGGTTTGGTTATTTAACATTTATTACATTTGACTATTTGAGGTAGTCAGTCAAATGACATCTCTTGTAGTAAATAGGCAAGGCAGCCCAACAAACACCTAAACTCATTTAAGGCCATCCCATCATATTGATATTCCCCTCTATAATTCATGAAATCTTAGTAACTAGGATGGGAGATATTATTTTGTAGGGTTTTACATATTAAAAGGTTATTTATTTAAACAGTTAATTAATTGTGTATATTTATTTAGGATTAAATGAATATATATAATTAAAAGGATTTATTAATTAATTAAATAAAAAATTAGGTTTTTTATTTTGTATAAATAATGAGCCGATTTTTGAAGTATTTTAATTAATAAATTTTGATTTTAAATAATTAAAATAAGAAAATTTATCTTAGTTATTTAAATGGTTAATTATCCTCTAAGTTTAAAAGTAGGAAACTCTATTACGGGTGTTATTCTTTGAGCAACCGATGTAAATATTCTAATCTCCTTGCAAGTTAATTTTATTCGTTTAAGGTATTATTAGAAAACTAGATCCGCTCTTAGGTTTTGGATTTTTCTAAAACCGTAGTTTTGATTCCGCTCGTAATCTGATTAAATATAAAGTTTTAAAAACTTTCTTTCTTAGTTTTATTAAATCCGATTAACATGAATAATTTTATTGATTAATCTAGCTTATAAACACAACAATACAAATGGTCTAAGAATACAAAATCAGCAAGGAAAAAGGGTACCACTTAAGCATCAGATTTGACAGACCAATTTTTGTAATAACAGTAAATGTAGCTTTAGAACTATTTACCAAAAGCGACTTTGTTTCCTTCTTTATTAGACTATAAGACCCTTCGTTATGCTATACTCGAAGACAAGCAGGTACCCTCGGGTACCTTCGGGTGAGCTCGGGAACACCATTTCGGGTGTCTCGAGTAGCCCCATCAGGTACCCCCTTCGGGCTTTCTTACTCGACGAGAACCATGACTTCCCCCACCCACCAATCCCCCTCCACACACACAGATATATATATATATATATATATATATATATATATATATATAGGGGAAGGTTCATTTGAGAACCGTTTTTATTGCGAGAACCAATCTTAGCCGTTCATTTTGGATAATGGAGATCATGGATGAAGAGCGTGGGGGAATTAGGTGTGACAGGGTGCATGTAAGGAATTCATGGGTGGGCAATCCAATTGAAGGAGGGGGAATTGGACGGTTAAGATTGGTTCTCGCAATAAGAAATGGTGTGATGTGATGCTGATATGGCATTGAGTAAGGAAAAAGTAAAGGGAAAGTATAACTAAAGGCCTAAGTAGTGGTCTTTTCAAATTCAAATCAACTCAAATGCTAAATCAGCTCACACATCATGTTTTCTTTCTTTTTTGTCTCTTTTTCGAAACCCAAGTAGCACCTAACCCAAACAACCTAAATAATTTCTCTCTTCTTACTCTCTCTTACACAACAAAAACAAAATAAAAAAGAAAAGAAAGGAATCTAAATAATTTCTCTCTTCTTCCAAATGTACTTGGCTTTAGTTCTTCTTGGTTTCTTGCATGGGCTGATTTTCTTACCAGTAAGTTTGGCTTATATACTTGATGAAATCTAATCATGCCTTAGGTTACTCCACTAATTTCCCTTACATGCTATTAGTTTATAACTTTTTTGAACACAACCCTTAAAAAGCAAACTAATAATCGACGGTTTTCAGGTGGTACTGAGTATGTTTGGGCCGCCTTCTAGACGAGTTCTTGTTGAGAGGAAAGACGATAACAAGTCTTCAGCTTCACCATCATTATAACTCGCGCAACATGAAAATAGGTTCTTCCTCTCCCTCTCAGTCTCTTAGGTGAAAATTTCTCCCCGGGTGCAGCCATTGTTAATATATAGTGGTACTTCAAGTTATAGACTACAGATGAACATAGATGTAACTTAACTTGTAACCATTTTATCTAATTATCAAACACTTTTAGTTTGTATCTCATTCATGAGATCTCTTTACTTTACACCACCCTTCTATATAGCTTTTGAAGATCACAATAAGCTTTTATGGTATTTCCTTTGCAAAAGGGGATCCCTATGCATAAAAATTCTTCGGTTTTCCGAAGAATTGCGAGCAAGTCCTGGTCTCCATAATTTCATTTAGGTGGCAATACTGTAGGGTGTCAAAATGGGTAATCTTTTATATAAGTCGAGACGGTTCGGATAGATTCGTAAGCACTTTCGAATCAACAGTTTAGGTTACATCTAAATATTGAACTTCTTTCAAAATCATGCAAAGAAATCTGGGTTTTAAAGTGATAGAAGAGAACACTTAAACGAGCATTTTAAAATTATGGGTTTGATGCGATGAAGAAGATGAACATAAATACAAGTCTGTTTTGAGATTATCTTTGTGTGAATTTAGGTGGAAAAGGTCATTGGTGGTCAAGATAGAACAACAATTTGTTTTAGGTATTCTATGTACTACAAAACAAAAATAATATACAATCGTGTAAGAAGAAGGATATGTTAAATGTAAGATATAAACAGTCATATATTTACAAAAAAAAGAGATTGCTTCCTGATTAAGTATTATATGTACCTTGAATAATATTTGTTTGTTTTTGTTTTTTTGGATAAAGGAAAAGAGTTAAAAATGTACGTTTGTGGTGTTTTAATTCAAAACCAATTGGTTATGATTGAAGTAACACATAATCCTTATTAAACACATTACAAAGTCATTTTTCGTCTGATGTAAGACATTGCTTAACACGCCCCTCACTTTTCGTCTGATATGAGAAATTGTTCGGGAAAAAAAAGAAAAAAAAGACGATATTGCCTCTATGTGCAACGGTAATTGAGGGTTACTTAGCGGTGGAAACTAACGGCGGTTGACTTAAAAAACTTTCAAGTGTAAAAACTTGTATTAAAGATCTATGGGCTCATTTTATAAAACTAAAAGACTAGATGTGTTTAACTTGGTATAATAATAAAGGGTGAATAATGGTTTAACCATTGAGGTTTTTGTTTAATTTCGGTTTAACTATTAAAGTTTTTTTCTAAATGATTTTACCATAAAGTTTTAAATTTGTTATGATTTAAACCTCAAAGTTTTTTTAAATGGTTTAAACCTTGAAGTTTTGTTAAAAAAACTGATTAATGACTTAAGTTTTGTATGGTTTTCGATATTACCTTCTCTACTTGATTATGCATTTTAGTTTTATTAAAAACTTAACAGAACTTATAGGTTTAAACAAAAAAGAAAGTGTAATTTTGAGAATTAAATCATAACAAATTCAAACTTTATGGTAAAACCGTTTAAAAAGAAACTTTGATGATTAAACCAAAAATGAATTAAATCATTATTGACCCAATAATAAAAGATTATTACTATAATGGTATTAAAATGTGTTTAAAGTGTTTCTTTTTCTTTAAAGTTTAGGGTTTAAGTCATGATACGATCATTGGTATAGTATAAACAAGTGGTTTGTCGTAAAAAAAAAACTAAATATTAATATATGTATTGAATATTATTATTTTTTAAACATTATTACAACAAAAAAGGAATTATGGTAGGGTGTTCATGTGGGTTGCCCAATGATTCTTTGTTCTCATTTTTATGTATAGTCTCATTTGTGCTAGTTGTGATCTGGTTTCTTTAACTGGTTTGGTTATTTAACATTTATTACATTTGACTATTTGAGGTAGTCAGTCAAATGACATCTCTTGTAGTAAATAGGCAAGGCAGCCCAACAGACACCTAAACTCATTTAAGGCCATCCCATCATATTGATATTCCCCTCTATAATTCATGAAATCTTAGTAACTAGGATGGGAGATATTATTTTGTAGGGTTTTACATATTAAAAGGTTATTTATTTAAACAGTTAATTAATTGTGTATATTTATTTAGGATTAAATGAATATATATAATTAAAAGGATTTATTAATTAATTAAATAAAAAATTAGGTTTTTTATTTTGTATAAATAATGAGCCGATTTTTGAAGTATTTTAATTAATAAATTTTGATTTTAAATAATTAAAATAAGAAAATTTATCTTAGTTATTTAAATGGTTAATTATCCTCTAAGTTTAAAAGTAGGAAACTCTATTACGGGTGTTATTCTTTGAGCAACCGATGTAAATATTCTAATCTCCTTGCAAGTTAATTTTATTCGTTTAAGGTATTATTAGAAAACTAGATCCGCTCTTAGGTTTTGGATTTTTCTAAAACCGTAGTTTTGATTCCGCTCGTAATCTGATTAAATATAAAGTTTTAAAAACTTTCTTTCTTAGTTTTATTAAATCCGATTAACATGAATAATTTTATTGATTAATCTAGCTTATAAACACAACAATACAAATGGTCTAAGAATACAAAATCAGCAAGGAAAAAGGGTACCACTTAAGCATCAGATTTGACAGACCAATTTTTGTAATAACAGTAAATGTAGCTTTAGAACTATTTACCAAAAGCGACTTTGTTTCCTTCTTTATTAGACTATAAGACCCTTCGTTATGCTATACTCGAAGACAAGCAGGTACCCTCGGGTACCTTCGGGTGAGCTCGGGAACACCATTTCGGGTGTCTCGAGTAGCCCCATCAGGTACCCCCTTCGGGCTTTCTTACTCGACGAGAACCATGACTTCCCCCACCCACCAATCCCCCTCCACACACACAGATATATATATATATATATATATATATATATATATATATATATATATATAGGGGAAGGTTCATTTGAGAACCGTTTTTATTGCGAGAACCAATCTTAGCCGTTCATTTTGGATAATGGAGATCATGGATGAAGAGCGTGGGGGAATTAGGTGTGACAGGGTGCATGTAAGGAATTCATGGGTGGGCAATCCAATTGAAGGAGGGGGAATTGGACGGTTAAGATTGGTTCTCGCAATAAGAAATGGTGTGATGTGATGCTGATATGGCATTGAGTAAGGAAAAAGTAAAGGGAAAGTATAACTAAAGGCCTAAGTAGTGGTCTTTTCAAATTCAAATCAACTCAAATGCTAAATCAGCTCACACATCATGTTTTCTTTCTTTTTTGTCTCTTTTTCGAAACCCAAGTAGCACCTAACCCAAACAACCTAAATAATTTCTCTCTTCTTACTCTCTCTTACACAACAAAAACAAAATAAAAAAGAAAAGAAAGGAATCTAAATAATTTCTCTCTTCTTCCAAATGTACTTGGCTTTAGTTCTTCTTGGTTTCTTGCATGGGCTGATTTTCTTACCAGTAAGTTTGGCTTATATACTTGATGAAATCTAATCATGCCTTAGGTTACTCCACTAATTTCCCTTACATGCTATTAGTTTATAACTTTTTTGAACACAACCCTTAAAAAGCAAACTAATAATCGACGGTTTTCAGGTGGTACTGAGTATGTTTGGGCCGCCTTCTAGACGAGTTCTTGTTGAGAGGAAAGACGATAACAAGTCTTCAGCTTCACCATCATTATAACTCGCGCAACATGAAAATAGGTTCTTCCTCTCCCTCTCAGTCTCTTAGGTGAAAATTTCTCCCCGGGTGCAGCCATTGTTAATATATAGTGGTACTTCAAGTTATAGACTACAGATGAACATAGATGTAACTTAACTTGTAACCATTTTATCTAATTATCAAACACTTTTAGTTTGTATCTCATTCATGAGATCTCTTTACTTTACACCACCCTTCTATATAGCTTTTGAAGATCACAATAAGCTTTTATGGTATTTCCTTTGCAAAAGGGGATCCCTATGCATAAAAATTCTTCGGTTTTCCGAAGAATTGCGAGCAAGTCCTGGTCTCCATAATTTCATTTAGGTGGCAATACTGTAGGGTGTCAAAATGGGTAATCTTTTATATAAGTCGAGACGGTTCGGATAGATTCGTAAGCACTTTCGAATCAACAGTTTAGGTTACATCTAAATATTGAACTTCTTTCAAAATCATGCAAAGAAATCTGGGTTTTAAAGTGATAGAAGAGAACACTTAAACGAGCATTTTAAAATTATGGGTTTGATGCGATGAAGAAGATGAACATAAATACAAGTCTGTTTTGAGATTATCTTTGTGTGAATTTAGGTGGAAAAGGTCATTGGTGGTCAAGATAGAACAACAATTTGTTTTAGGTATTCTATGTACTACAAAACAAAAATAATATACAATCGTGTAAGAAGAAGGATATGTTAAATGTAAGATATAAACAGTCATATATTTACAAAAAAAAGAGATTGCTTCCTGATTAAGTATTATATGTACCTTGAATAATATTTGTTTGTTTTTGTTTTTTTGGATAAAGGAAAAGAGTTAAAAATGTACGTTTGTGGTGTTTTAATTCAAAACCAATTGGTTATGATTGAAGTAACACATAATCCTTATTAAACACATTACAAAGTCATTTTTCGTCTGATGTAAGACATTGCTTAACACGCCCCTCACTTTTCGTCTGATATGAGAAATTGTTCGGGAAAAAAAAGAAAAAAAAGACGATATTGCCTCTATGTGCAACGGTAATTGAGGGTTACTTAGCGGTGGAAACTAACGGCGGTTGACTTAAAAAACTTTCAAGTGTAAAAACTTGTATTAAAGATCTATGGGCTCATTTTATAAAACTAAAAGACTAGATGTGTTTAACTTGGTATAATAATAAAGGGTGAATAATGGTTTAACCATTGAGGTTTTTGTTTAATTTCGGTTTAACTATTAAAGTTTTTTTCTAAATGATTTTACCATAAAGTTTTAAATTTGTTATGATTTAAACCTCAAAGTTTTTTTAAATGGTTTAAACCTTGAAGTTTTGTTAAAAAAACTGATTAATGACTTAAGTTTTGTATGGTTTTCGATATTACCTTCTCTACTTGATTATGCATTTTAGTTTTATTAAAAACTTAACAGAACTTATAGGTTTAAACAAAAAAGAAAGTGTAATTTTGAGAATTAAATCATAACAAATTCAAACTTTATGGTAAAACCGTTTAAAAAGAAACTTTGATGATTAAACCAAAAATGAATTAAATCATTATTGACCCAATAATAAAAGATTATTACTATAATGGTATTAAAATGTGTTTAAAGTGTTTCTTTTTCTTTAAAGTTTAGGGTTTAAGTCATGATACGATCATTGGTATAGTATAAACAAGTGGTTTGTCGTAAAAAAAAAACTAAATATTAATATATGTATTGAATATTATTATTTTTTAAACATTATTACAACAAAAAAGGAATTATGGTAGGGTGTTCATGTGGGTTGCCCAATGATTCTTTGTTCTCATTTTTATGTATAGTCTCATTTGTGCTAGTTGTGATCTGGTTTCTTTAACTGGTTTGGTTATTTAACATTTATTACATTTGACTATTTGAGGTAGTCAGTCAAATGACATCTCTTGTAGTAAATAGGCAAGGCAGCCCAACAGACACCTAAACTCATTTAAGGCCATCCCATCATATTGATATTCCCCTCTATAATTCATGAAATCTTAGTAACTAGGATGGGAGATATTATTTTGTAGGGTTTTACATATTAAAAGGTTATTTATTTAAACAGTTAATTAATTGTGTATATTTATTTAGGATTAAATGAATATATATAATTAAAAGGATTTATTAATTAATTAAATAAAAAATTAGGTTTTTTATTTTGTATAAATAATGAGCCGATTTTTGAAGTATTTTAATTAATAAATTTTGATTTTAAATAATTAAAATAAGAAAATTTATCTTAGTTATTTAAATGGTTAATTATCCTCTAAGTTTAAAAGTAGGAAACTCTATTACGGGTGTTATTCTTTGAGCAACCGATGTAAATATTCTAATCTCCTTGCAAGTTAATTTTATTCGTTTAAGGTATTATTAGAAAACTAGATCCGCTCTTAGGTTTTGGATTTTTCTAAAACCGTAGTTTTGATTCCGCTCGTAATCTGATTAAATATAAAGTTTTAAAAACTTTCTTTCTTAGTTTTATTAAATCCGATTAACATGAATAATTTTATTGATTAATCTAGCTTATAAACACAACAATACAAATGGTCTAAGAATACAAAATCAGCAAGGAAAAAGGGTACCACTTAAGCATCAGATTTGACAGACCAATTTTTGTAATAACAGTAAATGTAGCTTTAGAACTATTTACCAAAAGCGACTTTGTTTCCTTCTTTATTAGACTATAAGACCCTTCGTTATGCTATACTCGAAGACAAGCAGGTACCCTCGGGTACCTTCGGGTGAGCTCGGGAACACCATTTCGGGTGTCTCGAGTAGCCCCATCAGGTACCCCCTTCGGGCTTTCTTACTCGACGAGAACCATGACTTCCCCCACCCACCAATCCCCCTCCACACACACAGATATATATATATATATATATATATATATATATATATATATATATATATATATATATATATATATATAGGGGAAGGTTATTTGAGAACCGTTTTTATTGCGAGAACCAATCTTAGCCGTTCATTTTGGATAATGGAGATCATGGATGAAGAGCGTGGGGGAATTAGGTGTGACAGGGTGCATGTAAGGAATTCATGGGTGGGCAATCCAATTGAAGGAGGGG
Source organism: Dittrichia graveolens (assembly GCA_038502395.1). NCBI lineage: Eukaryota > Viridiplantae > Streptophyta > Magnoliopsida > Asterales > Asteraceae > Dittrichia > Dittrichia graveolens. Next base: position 41,041 of record JARJIL010000107.1, on the reverse strand, counting down.
GAATTGGACGGTTAAGATTGGTTCTCGCAATAAGAAATGGTGTGATGTGATGCTGATATGGCATTGAGTAAGGAAAAAGTAAAGGGAAAGTATAACTAAAGGCCTAAGTAGTGGTCTTTTCAAATTCAAATCAACTCAAATGCTAAATCAGCTCACACATCATGTTTTCTTTCTTTTTTGTCTCTTTTTCGAAACCCAAGTAGCACCTAACCCAAACAACCTAAATAATTTCTCTCTTCTTACTCTCTCTTACACAACAAAAACAAAATAAAAAAGAAAAGAAAGGAATCTAAATAATTTCTCTCTTCTTCCAAATGTACTTGGCTTTAGTTCTTCTTGGTTTCTTGCATGGGCTGATTTTCTTACCAGTAAGTTTGGCTTATATACTTGATGAAATCTAATCATGCCTTAGGTTACTCCACTAATTTCCCTTACATGCTATTAGTTTATAACTTTTTTGAACACAACCCTTAAAAAGCAAACTAATAATCGACGGTTTTCAGGTGGTACTGAGTATGTTTGGGCCGCCTTCTAGACGAGTTCTTGTTGAGAGGAAAGACGATAACAAGTCTTCAGCTTCACCATCATTATAACTCGCGCAACATGAAAATAGGTTCTTCCTCTCCCTCTCAGTCTCTTAGGTGAAAATTTCTCCCCGGGTGCAGCCATTGTTAATATATAGTGGTACTTCAAGTTATAGACTACAGATGAACATAGATGTAACTTAACTTGTAACCATTTTATCTAATTATCAAACACTTTTAGTTTGTATCTCATTCATGAGATCTCTTTACTTTACACCACCCTTCTATATAGCTTTTGAAGATCACAATAAGCTTTTATGGTATTTCCTTTGCAAAAGGGGATCCCTATGCATAAAAATTCTTCGGTTTTCCGAAGAATTGCGAGCAAGTCCTGGTCTCCATAATTTCATTTAGGTGGCAATACTGTAGGGTGTCAAAATGGGTAATCTTTTATATAAGTCGAGACGGTTCGGATAGATTCGTAAGCACTTTCGAATCAACAGTTTAGGTTACATCTAAATATTGAACTTCTTTCAAAATCATGCAAAGAAATCTGGGTTTTAAAGTGATAGAAGAGAACACTTAAACGAGCATTTTAAAATTATGGGTTTGATGCGATGAAGAAGATGAACATAAATACAAGTCTGTTTTGAGATTATCTTTGTGTGAATTTAGGTGGAAAAGGTCATTGGTGGTCAAGATAGAACAACAATTTGTTTTAGGTATTCTATGTACTACAAAACAAAAATAATATACAATCGTGTAAGAAGAAGGATATGTTAAATGTAAGATATAAACAGTCATATATTTACAAAAAAAAGAGATTGCTTCCTGATTAAGTATTATATGTACCTTGAATAATATTTGTTTGTTTTTGTTTTTTTGGATAAAGGAAAAGAGTTAAAAATGTACGTTTGTGGTGTTTTAATTCAAAACCAATTGGTTATGATTGAAGTAACACATAATCCTTATTAAACACATTACAAAGTCATTTTTCGTCTGATGTAAGACATTGCTTAACACGCCCCTCACTTTTCGTCTGATATGAGAAATTGTTCGGGAAAAAAAAGAAAAAAAAGACGATATTGCCTCTATGTGCAACGGTAATTGAGGGTTACTTAGCGGTGGAAACTAACGGCGGTTGACTTAAAAAACTTTCAAGTGTAAAAACTTGTATTAAAGATCTATGGGCTCATTTTATAAAACTAAAAGACTAGATGTGTTTAACTTGGTATAATAATAAAGGGTGAATAATGGTTTAACCATTGAGGTTTTTGTTTAATTTCGGTTTAACTATTAAAGTTTTTTTCTAAATGATTTTACCATAAAGTTTTAAATTTGTTATGATTTAAACCTCAAAGTTTTTTTAAATGGTTTAAACCTTGAAGTTTTGTTAAAAAAACTGATTAATGACTTAAGTTTTGTATGGTTTTCGATATTACCTTCTCTACTTGATTATGCATTTTAGTTTTATTAAAAACTTAACAGAACTTATAGGTTTAAACAAAAAAGAAAGTGTAATTTTGAGAATTAAATCATAACAAATTCAAACTTTATGGTAAAACCGTTTAAAAAGAAACTTTGATGATTAAACCAAAAATGAATTAAATCATTATTGACCCAATAATAAAAGATTATTACTATAATGGTATTAAAATGTGTTTAAAGTGTTTCTTTTTCTTTAAAGTTTAGGGTTTAAGTCATGATACGATCATTGGTATAGTATAAACAAGTGGTTTGTCGTAAAAAAAAAACTAAATATTAATATATGTATTGAATATTATTATTTTTTAAACATTATTACAACAAAAAAGGAATTATGGTAGGGTGTTCATGTGGGTTGCCCAATGATTCTTTGTTCTCATTTTTATGTATAGTCTCATTTGTGCTAGTTGTGATCTGGTTTCTTTAACTGGTTTGGTTATTTAACATTTATTACATTTGACTATTTGAGGTAGTCAGTCAAATGACATCTCTTGTAGTAAATAGGCAAGGCAGCCCAACAGACACCTAAACTCATTTAAGGCCATCCCATCATATTGATATTCCCCTCTATAATTCATGAAATCTTAGTAACTAGGATGGGAGATATTATTTTGTAGGGTTTTACATATTAAAAGGTTATTTATTTAAACAGTTAATTAATTGTGTATATTTATTTAGGATTAAATGAATATATATAATTAAAAGGATTTATTAATTAATTAAATAAAAAATTAGGTTTTTTATTTTGTATAAATAATGAGCCGATTTTTGAAGTATTTTAATTAATAAATTTTGATTTTAAATAATTAAAATAAGAAAATTTATCTTAGTTATTTAAATGGTTAATTATCCTCTAAGTTTAAAAGTAGGAAACTCTATTACGGGTGTTATTCTTTGAGCAACCGATGTAAATATTCTAATCTCCTTGCAAGTTAATTTTATTCGTTTAAGGTATTATTAGAAAACTAGATCCGCTCTTAGGTTTTGGATTTTTCTAAAACCGTAGTTTTGATTCCGCTCGTAATCTGATTAAATATAAAGTTTTAAAAACTTTCTTTCTTAGTTTTATTAAATCCGATTAACATGAATAATTTTATTGATTAATCTAGCTTATAAACACAACAATACAAATGGTCTAAGAATACAAAATCAGCAAGGAAAAAGGGTACCACTTAAGCATCAGATTTGACAGACCAATTTTTGTAATAACAGTAAATGTAGCTTTAGAACTATTTACCAAAAGCGACTTTGTTTCCTTCTTTATTAGACTATAAGACCCTTCGTTATGCTATACTCGAAGACAAGCAGGTACCCTCGGGTACCTTCGGGTGAGCTCGGGAACACCATTTCGGGTGTCTCGAGTAGCCCCATCAGGTACCCCCTTCGGGCTTTCTTACTCGACGAGAACCATGACTTCCCCCACCCACCAATCCCCCTCCACACACACACAGATATATATATATATATATATATATATATATATATATATAGGGGAAGGTTCATTTGAGAACCGTTTTTATTGCGAGAACCAATCTTAGCCGTTCATTTTGGATAATGGAGATCATGGATGAAGAGCGTGGGGGAATTAGGTGTGACAGGGTGCATGTAAGGAATTCATGGGTGGGCAATCCAATTGAAGGAGGGGGAATTGGACGGTTAAGATTGGTTCTCGCAATAAGAAATGGTGTGATGTGATGCTGATATGGCATTGAGTAAGGAAAAAGTAAAGGGAAAGTATAACTAAAGGCCTAAGTAGTGGTCTTTTCAAATTCAAATCAACTCAAATGCTAAATCAGCTCACACATCATGTTTTCTTTCTTTTTTGTCTCTTTTTCGAAACCCAAGTAGCACCTAACCCAAACAACCTAAATAATTTCTCTCTTCTTACTCTCTCTTACACAACAAAAACAAAATAAAAAAGAAAAGAAAGGAATCTAAATAATTTCTCTCTTCTTCCAAATGTACTTGGCTTTAGTTCTTCTTGGTTTCTTGCATGGGCTGATTTTCTTACCAGTAAGTTTGGCTTATATACTTGATGAAATCTAATCATGCCTTAGGTTACTCCACTAATTTCCCTTACATGCTATTAGTTTATAACTTTTTTGAACACAACCCTTAAAAAGCAAACTAATAATCGACGGTTTTCAGGTGGTACTGAGTATGTTTGGGCCGCCTTCTAGACGAGTTCTTGTTGAGAGGAAAGACGATAACAAGTCTTCAGCTTCACCATCATTATAACTCGCGCAACATGAAAATAGGTTCTTCCTCTCCCTCTCAGTCTCTTAGGTGAAAATTTCTCCCCGGGTGCAGCCATTGTTAATATATAGTGGTACTTCAAGTTATAGACTACAGATGAACATAGATGTAACTTAACTTGTAACCATTTTATCTAATTATCAAACACTTTTAGTTTGTATCTCATTCATGAGATCTCTTTACTTTACACCACCCTTCTATATAGCTTTTGAAGATCACAATAAGCTTTTATGGTATTTCCTTTGCAAAAGGGGATCCCTATGCATAAAAATTCTTCGGTTTTCCGAAGAATTGCGAGCAAGTCCTGGTCTCCATAATTTCATTTAGGTGGCAATACTGTAGGGTGTCAAAATGGGTAATCTTTTATATAAGTCGAGACGGTTCGGATAGATTCGTAAGCACTTTCGAATCAACAGTTTAGGTTACATCTAAATATTGAACTTCTTTCAAAATCATGCAAAGAAATCTGGGTTTTAAAGTGATAGAAGAGAACACTTAAACGAGCATTTTAAAATTATGGGTTTGATGCGATGAAGAAGATGAACATAAATACAAGTCTGTTTTGAGATTATCTTTGTGTGAATTTAGGTGGAAAAGGTCATTGGTGGTCAAGATAGAACAACAATTTGTTTTAGGTATTCTATGTACTACAAAACAAAAATAATATACAATCGTGTAAGAAGAAGGATATGTTAAATGTAAGATATAAACAGTCATATATTTACAAAAAAAAGAGATTGCTTCCTGATTAAGTATTATATGTACCTTGAATAATATTTGTTTGTTTTTGTTTTTTTGGATAAAGGAAAAGAGTTAAAAATGTACGTTTGTGGTGTTTTAATTCAAAACCAATTGGTTATGATTGAAGTAACACATAATCCTTATTAAACACATTACAAAGTCATTTTTCGTCTGATGTAAGACATTGCTTAACACGCCCCTCACTTTTCGTCTGATATGAGAAATTGTTCGGGAAAAAAAAGAAAAAAAAGACGATATTGCCTCTATGTGCAACGGTAATTGAGGGTTACTTAGCGGTGGAAACTAACGGCGGTTGACTTAAAAAACTTTCAAGTGTAAAAACTTGTATTAAAGATCTATGGGCTCATTTTATAAAACTAAAAGACTAGATGTGTTTAACTTGGTATAATAATAAAGGGTGAATAATGGTTTAACCATTGAGGTTTTTGTTTAATTTCGGTTTAACTATTAAAGTTTTTTTCTAAATGATTTTACCATAAAGTTTTAAATTTGTTATGATTTAAACCTCAAAGTTTTTTTAAATGGTTTAAACCTTGAAGTTTTGTTAAAAAAACTGATTAATGACTTAAGTTTTGTATGGTTTTCGATATTACCTTCTCTACTTGATTATGCATTTTAGTTTTATTAAAAACTTAACAGAACTTATAGGTTTAAACAAAAAAGAAAGTGTAATTTTGAGAATTAAATCATAACAAATTCAAACTTTATGGTAAAACCGTTTAAAAAGAAACTTTGATGATTAAACCAAAAATGAATTAAATCATTATTGACCCAATAATAAAAGATTATTACTATAATGGTATTAAAATGTGTTTAAAGTGTTTCTTTTTCTTTAAAGTTTAGGGTTTAAGTCATGATACGATCATTGGTATAGTATAAACAAGTGGTTTGTCGTAAAAAAAAAACTAAATATTAATATATGTATTGAATATTATTATTTTTTAAACATTATTACAACAAAAAAGGAATTATGGTAGGGTGTTCATGTGGGTTGCCCAATGATTCTTTGTTCTCATTTTTATGTATAGTCTCATTTGTGCTAGTTGTGATCTGGTTTCTTTAACTGGTTTGGTTATTTAACATTTATTACATTTGACTATTTGAGGTAGTCAGTCAAATGACATCTCTTGTAGTAAATAGGCAAGGCAGCCCAACAGACACCTAAACTCATTTAAGGCCATCCCATCATATTGATATTCCCCTCTATAATTCATGAAATCTTAGTAACTAGGATGGGAGATATTATTTTGTAGGGTTTTACATATTAAAAGGTTATTTATTTAAACAGTTAATTAATTGTGTATATTTATTTAGGATTAAATGAATATATATAATTAAAAGGATTTATTAATTAATTAAATAAAAAATTAGGTTTTTTATTTTGTATAAATAATGAGCCGATTTTTGAAGTATTTTAATTAATAAATTTTGATTTTAAATAATTAAAATAAGAAAATTTATCTTAGTTATTTAAATGGTTAATTATCCTCTAAGTTTAAAAGTAGGAAACTCTATTACGGGTGTTATTCTTTGAGCAACCGATGTAAATATTCTAATCTCCTTGCAAGTTAATTTTATTCGTTTAAGGTATTATTAGAAAACTAGATCCGCTCTTAGGTTTTGGATTTTTCTAAAACCGTAGTTTTGATTCCGCTCGTAATCTGATTAAATATAAAGTTTTAAAAACTTTCTTTCTTAGTTTTATTAAATCCGATTAACATGAATAATTTTATTGATTAATCTAGCTTATAAACACAACAATACAAATGGTCTAAGAATACAAAATCAGCAAGGAAAAAGGGTACCACTTAAGCATCAGATTTGACAGACCAATTTTTGTAATAACAGTAAATGTAGCTTTAGAACTATTTACCAAAAGCGACTTTGTTTCCTTCTTTATTAGACTATAAGACCCTTCGTTATGCTATACTCGAAGACAAGCAGGTACCCTCGGGTACCTTCGGGTGAGCTCGGGAACACCATTTCGGGTGTCTCGAGTAGCCCCATCAGGTACCCCCTTCGGGCTTTCTTACTCGACGAGAACCATGACTTCCCCCACCCACCAATCCCCCTCCACACACACACAGATATATATATATATATATATATATATATATATATATATATATATAGGGGAAGGTTCATTTGAGAACCGTTTTTATTGCGAGAACCAATCTTAGCCGTTCATTTTGGATAATGGAGATCATGGATGAAGAGCGTGGGGGAATTAGGTGTGACAGGGTGCATGTAAGGAATTCATGGGTGGGCAATCCAATTGAAGGAGGGGGAATTGGACGGTTAAGATTGGTTCTCGCAATAAGAAATGGTGTGATGTGATGCTGATATGGCATTGAGTAAGGAAAAAGTAAAGGGAAAGTATAACTAAAGGCCTAAGTAGTGGTCTTTTCAAATTCAAATCAACTCAAATGCTAAATCAGCTCACACATCATGTTTTCTTTCTTTTTTGTCTCTTTTTCGAAACCCAAGTAGCACCTAACCCAAACAACCTAAATAATTTCTCTCTTCTTACTCTCTCTTACACAACAAAAACAAAATAAAAAAGAAAAGAAAGGAATCTAAATAATTTCTCTCTTCTTCCAAATGTACTTGGCTTTAGTTCTTCTTGGTTTCTTGCATGGGCTGATTTTCTTACCAGTAAGTTTGGCTTATATACTTGATGAAATCTAATCATGCCTTAGGTTACTCCACTAATTTCCCTTACATGCTATTAGTTTATAACTTTTTTGAACACAACCCTTAAAAAGCAAACTAATAATCGACGGTTTTCAGGTGGTACTGAGTATGTTTGGGCCGCCTTCTAGACGAGTTCTTGTTGAGAGGAAAGACGATAACAAGTCTTCAGCTTCACCATCATTATAACTCGCGCAACATGAAAATAGGTTCTTCCTCTCCCTCTCAGTCTCTTAGGTGAAAATTTCTCCCCGGGTGCAGCCATTGTTAATATATAGTGGTACTTCAAGTTATAGACTACAGATGAACATAGATGTAACTTAACTTGTAACCATTTTATCTAATTATCAAACACTTTTAGTTTGTATCTCATTCATGAGATCTCTTTACTTTACACCACCCTTCTATATAGCTTTTGAAGATCACAATAAGCTTTTATGGTATTTCCTTTGCAAAAGGGGATCCCTATGCATAAAAATTCTTCGGTTTTCCGAAGAATTGCGAGCAAGTCCTGGTCTCCATAATTTCATTTAGGTGGCAATACTGTAGGGTGTCAAAATGGGTAATCTTTTATATAAGTCGAGACGGTTCGGATAGATTCGTAAGCACTTTCGAATCAACAGTTTAGGTTACATCTAAATATTGAACTTCTTTCAAAATCATGCAAAGAAATCTGGGTTTTAAAGTGATAGAAGAGAACACTTAAACGAGCATTTTAAAATTATGGGTTTGATGCGATGAAGAAGATGAACATAAATACAAGTCTGTTTTGAGATTATCTTTGTGTGAATTTAGGTGGAAAAGGTCATTGGTGGTCAAGATAGAACAACAATTTGTTTTAGGTATTCTATGTACTACAAAACAAAAATAATATACAATCGTGTAAGAAGAAGGATATGTTAAATGTAAGATATAAACAGTCATATATTTACAAAAAAAAGAGATTGCTTCCTGATTAAGTATTATATGTACCTTGAATAATATTTGTTTGTTTTTGTTTTTTTGGATAAAGGAAAAGAGTTAAAAATGTACGTTTGTGGTGTTTTAATTCAAAACCAATTGGTTATGATTGAAGTAACACATAATCCTTATTAAACACATTACAAAGTCATTTTTCGTCTGATGTAAGACATTGCTTAACACGCCCCTCACTTTTCGTCTGATATGAGAAATTGTTCGGGAAAAAAAAGAAAAAAAAGACGATATTGCCTCTATGTGCAACGGTAATTGAGGGTTACTTAGCGGTGGAAACTAACGGCGGTTGACTTAAAAAACTTTCAAGTGTAAAAACTTGTATTAAAGATCTATGGGCTCATTTTATAAAACTAAAAGACTAGATGTGTTTAACTTGGTATAATAATAAAGGGTGAATAATGGTTTAACCATTGAGGTTTTTGTTTAATTTCGGTTTAACTATTAAAGTTTTTTTCTAAATGATTTTACCATAAAGTTTTAAATTTGTTATGATTTAAACCTCAAAGTTTTTTTAAATGGTTTAAACCTTGAAGTTTTGTTAAAAAAACTGATTAATGACTTAAGTTTTGTATGGTTTTCGATATTACCTTCTCTACTTGATTATGCATTTTAGTTTTATTAAAAACTTAACAGAACTTATAGGTTTAAACAAAAAAGAAAGTGTAATTTTGAGAATTAAATCATAACAAATTCAAACTTTATGGTAAAACCGTTTAAAAAGAAACTTTGATGATTAAACCAAAAATGAATTAAATCATTATTGACCCAATAATAAAAGATTATTACTATAATGGTATTAAAATGTGTTTAAAGTGTTTCTTTTTCTTTAAAGTTTAGGGTTTAAGTCATGATACGATCATTGGTATAGTATAAACAAGTGGTTTGTCGTAAAAAAAAAACTAAATATTAATATATGTATTGAATATTATTATTTTTTAAACATTATTACAACAAAAAAGGAATTATGGTAGGGTGTTCATGTGGGTTGCCCAATGATTCTTTGTTCTCATTTTTATGTATAGTCTCATTTGTGCTAGTTGTGATCTGGTTTCTTTAACTGGTTTGGTTATTTAACATTTATTACATTTGACTATTTGAGGTAGTCAGTCAAATGACATCTCTTGTAGTAAATAGGCAAGGCAGCCCAACAGACACCTAAACTCATTTAAGGCCATCCCATCATATTGATATTCCCCTCTATAATTCATGAAATCTTAGTAACTAGGATGGGAGATATTATTTTGTAGGGTTTTACATATTAAAAGGTTATTTATTTAAACAGTTAATTAATTGTGTATATTTATTTAGGATTAAATGAATATATATAATTAAAAGGATTTATTAATTAATTAAATAAAAAATTAGGTTTTTTATTTTGTATAAATAATGAGCCGATTTTTGAAGTATTTTAATTAATAAATTTTGATTTTAAATAATTAAAATAAGAAAATTTATCTTAGTTATTTAAATGGTTAATTATCCTCTAAGTTTAAAAGTAGGAAACTCTATTACGGGTGTTATTCTTTGAGCAACCGATGTAAATATTCTAATCTCCTTGCAAGTTAATTTTATTCGTTTAAGGTATTATTAGAAAACTAGATCCGCTCTTAGGTTTTGGATTTTTCTAAAACCGTAGTTTTGATTCCGCTCGTAATCTGATTAAATATAAAGTTTTAAAAACTTTCTTTCTTAGTTTTATTAAATCCGATTAACATGAATAATTTTATTGATTAATCTAGCTTATAAACACAACAATACAAATGGTCTAAGAATACAAAATCAGCAAGGAAAAAGGGTACCACTTAAGCATCAGATTTGACAGACCAATTTTTGTAATAACAGTAAATGTAGCTTTAGAACTATTTACCAAAAGCGACTTTGTTTCCTTCTTTATTAGACTATAAGACCCTTCGTTATGCTATACTCGAAGACAAGCAGGTACCCTCGGGTACCTTCGGGTGAGCTCGGGAACACCATTTCGGGTGTCTCGAGTAGCCCCATCAGGTACCCCCTTCGGGCTTTCTTACTCGACGAGAACCATGACTTCCCCCACCCACCAATCCCCCTCCACACACACAGATATATATATATATATATATATATATATATATATATATATATATATATATATATATAGGGGAAGGTTCATTTGAGAACCGTTTTTATTGCGAGAACCAATCTTAGCCGTTCATTTTGGATAATGGAGATCATGGATGAAGAGCGTGGGGGAATTAGGTGTGACAGGGTGCATGTAAGGAATTCATGGGTGGGCAATCCAATTGAAGGAGGGGGAATTGGACGGTTAAGATTGGTTCTCGCAATAAGAAATGGTGTGATGTGATGCTGATATGGCATTGAGTAAGGAAAAAGTAAAGGGAAAGTATAACTAAAGGCCTAAGTAGTGGTCTTTTCAAATTCAAATCAACTCAAATGCTAAATCAGCTCACACATCATGTTTTCTTTCTTTTTTGTCTCTTTTTCGAAACCCAAGTAGCACCTAACCCAAACAACCTAAATAATTTCTCTCTTCTTACTCTCTCTTACACAACAAAAACAAAATAAAAAAGAAAAGAAAGGAATCTAAATAATTTCTCTCTTCTTCCAAATGTACTTGGCTTTAGTTCTTCTTGGTTTCTTGCATGGGCTGATTTTCTTACCAGTAAGTTTGGCTTATATACTTGATGAAATCTAATCATGCCTTAGGTTACTCCACTAATTTCCCTTACATGCTATTAGTTTATAACTTTTTTGAACACAACCCTTAAAAAGCAAACTAATAATCGACGGTTTTCAGGTGGTACTGAGTATGTTTGGGCCGCCTTCTAGACGAGTTCTTGTTGAGAGGAAAGACGATAACAAGTCTTCAGCTTCACCATCATTATAACTCGCGCAACATGAAAATAGGTTCTTCCTCTCCCTCTCAGTCTCTTAGGTGAAAATTTCTCCCCGGGTGCAGCCATTGTTAATATATAGTGGTACTTCAAGTTATAGACTACAGATGAACATAGATGTAACTTAACTTGTAACCATTTTATCTAATTATCAAACACTTTTAGTTTGTATCTCATTCATGAGATCTCTTTACTTTACACCACCCTTCTATATAGCTTTTGAAGATCACAATAAGCTTTTATGGTATTTCCTTTGCAAAAGGGGATCCCTATGCATAAAAATTCTTCGGTTTTCCGAAGAATTGCGAGCAAGTCCTGGTCTCCATAATTTCATTTAGGTGGCAATACTGTAGGGTGTCAAAATGGGTAATCTTTTATATAAGTCGAGACGGTTCGGATAGATTCGTAAGCACTTTCGAATCAACAGTTTAGGTTACATCTAAATATTGAACTTCTTTCAAAATCATGCAAAGAAATCTGGGTTTTAAAGTGATAGAAGAGAACACTTAAACGAGCATTTTAAAATTATGGGTTTGATGCGATGAAGAAGATGAACATAAATACAAGTCTGTTTTGAGATTATCTTTGTGTGAATTTAGGTGGAAAAGGTCATTGGTGGTCAAGATAGAACAACAATTTGTTTTAGGTATTCTATGTACTACAAAACAAAAATAATATACAATCGTGTAAGAAGAAGGATATGTTAAATGTAAGATATAAACAGTCATATATTTACAAAAAAAAGAGATTGCTTCCTGATTAAGTATTATATGTACCTTGAATAATATTTGTTTGTTTTTGTTTTTTTGGATAAAGGAAAAGAGTTAAAAATGTACGTTTGTGGTGTTTTAATTCAAAACCAATTGGTTATGATTGAAGTAACACATAATCCTTATTAAACACATTACAAAGTCATTTTTCGTCTGATGTAAGACATTGCTTAACACGCCCCTCACTTTTCGTCTGATATGAGAAATTGTTCGGGAAAAAAAAGAAAAAAAAGACGATATTGCCTCTATGTGCAACGGTAATTGAGGGTTACTTAGCGGTGGAAACTAACGGCGGTTGACTTAAAAAACTTTCAAGTGTAAAAACTTGTATTAAAGATCTATGGGCTCATTTTATAAAACTAAAAGACTAGATGTGTTTAACTTGGTATAATAATAAAGGGTGAATAATGGTTTAACCATTGAGGTTTTTGTTTAATTTCGGTTTAACTATTAAAGTTTTTTTCTAAATGATTTTACCATAAAGTTTTAAATTTGTTATGATTTAAACCTCAAAGTTTTTTTAAATGGTTTAAACCTTGAAGTTTTGTTAAAAAAACTGATTAATGACTTAAGTTTTGTATGGTTTTCGATATTACCTTCTCTACTTGATTATGCATTTTAGTTTTATTAAAAACTTAACAGAACTTATAGGTTTAAACAAAAAAGAAAGTGTAATTTTGAGAATTAAATCATAACAAATTCAAACTTTATGGTAAAACCGTTTAAAAAGAAACTTTGATGATTAAACCAAAAATGAATTAAATCATTATTGACCCAATAATAAAAGATTATTACTATAATGGTATTAAAATGTGTTTAAAGTGTTTCTTTTTCTTTAAAGTTTAGGGTTTAAGTCATGATACGATCATTGGTATAGTATAAACAAGTGGTTTGTCGTAAAAAAAAACTAAATATTAATATATGTATTGAATATTATTATTTTTTAAACATTATTACAACAAAAAAGGAATTATGGTAGGGTGTTCATGTGGGTTGCCCAATGATTCTTTGTTCTCATTTTTATGTATAGTCTCATTTGTGCTAGTTGTGATCTGGTTTCTTTAACTGGTTTGGTTATTTAACATTTATTACATTTGACTATTTGAGGTAGTCAGTCAAATGACATCTCTTGTAGTAAATAGGCAAGGCAGCCCAACAGACACCTAAACTCATTTAAGGCCATCCCATCATATTGATATTCCCCTCTATAATTCATGAAATCTTAGTAACTAGGATGGGAGATATTATTTTGTAGGGTTTTACATATTAAAAGGTTATTTATTTAAACAGTTAATTAATTGTGTATATTTATTTAGGATTAAATGAATATATATAATTAAAAGGATTTATTAATTAATTAAATAAAAAATTAGGTTTTTTATTTTGTATAAATAATGAGCCGATTTTTGAAGTATTTTAATTAATAAATTTTGATTTTAAATAATTAAAATAAGAAAATTTATCTTAGTTATTTAAATGGTTAATTATCCTCTAAGTTTAAAAGTAGGAAACTCTATTACGGGTGTTATTCTTTGAGCAACCGATGTAAATATTCTAATCTCCTTGCAAGTTAATTTTATTCGTTTAAGGTATTATTAGAAAACTAGATCCGCTCTTAGGTTTTGGATTTTTCTAAAACCGTAGTTTTGATTCCGCTCGTAATCTGATTAAATATAAAGTTTTAAAAACTTTCTTTCTTAGTTTTATTAAATCCGATTAACATGAATAATTTTATTGATTAATCTAGCTTATAAACACAACAATACAAATGGTCTAAGAATACAAAATCAGCAAGGAAAAAGGGTACCACTTAAGCATCAGATTTGACAGACCAATTTTTGTAATAACAGTAAATGTAGCTTTAGAACTATTTACCAAAAGCGACTTTGTTTCCTTCTTTATTAGACTATAAGACCCTTCGTTATGCTATACTCGAAGACAAGCAGGTACCCTCGGGTACCTTCGGGTGAGCTCGGGAACACCATTTCGGGTGTCTCGAGTAGCCCCATCAGGTACCCCCTTCGGGCTTTCTTACTCGACGAGAACCATGACTTCCCCCACCCACCAATCCCCCTCCACACACACACAGATATATATATATATATATATATATATATATATATATATAGGGGAAGGTTCATTTGAGAACCGTTTTTATTGCGAGAACCAATCTTAGCCGTTCATTTTGGATAATGGAGATCATGGATGAAGAGCGTGGGGGAATTAGGTGTGACAGGGTGCATGTAAGGAATTCATGGGTGGGCAATCCAATTGAAGGAGGGGGAATTGGACGGTTAAGATTGGTTCTCGCAATAAGAAATGGTGTGATGTGATGCTGATATGGCATTGAGTAAGGAAAAAGTAAAGGGAAAGTATAACTAAAGGCCTAAGTAGTGGTCTTTTCAAATTCAAATCAACTCAAATGCTAAATCAGCTCACACATCATGTTTTCTTTCTTTTTTGTCTCTTTTTCGAAACCCAAGTAGCACCTAACCCAAACAACCTAAATAATTTCTCTCTTCTTACTCTCTCTTACACAACAAAAACAAAATAAAAAAGAAAAGAAAGGAATCTAAATAATTTCTCTCTTCTTCCAAATGTACTTGGCTTTAGTTCTTCTTGGTTTCTTGCATGGGCTGATTTTCTTACCAGTAAGTTTGGCTTATATACTTGATGAAATCTAATCATGCCTTAGGTTACTCCACTAATTTCCCTTACATGCTATTAGTTTATAACTTTTTTGAACACAACCCTTAAAAAGCAAACTAATAATCGACGGTTTTCAGGTGGTACTGAGTATGTTTGGGCCGCCTTCTAGACGAGTTCTTGTTGAGAGGAAAGACGATAACAAGTCTTCAGCTTCACCATCATTATAACTCGCGCAACATGAAAATAGGTTCTTCCTCTCCCTCTCAGTCTCTTAGGTGAAAATTTCTCCCCGGGTGCAGCCATTGTTAATATATAGTGGTACTTCAAGTTATAGACTACAGATGAACATAGATGTAACTTAACTTGTAACCATTTTATCTAATTATCAAACACTTTTAGTTTGTATCTCATTCATGAGATCTCTTTACTTTACACCACCCTTCTATATAGCTTTTGAAGATCACAATAAGCTTTTATGGTATTTCCTTTGCAAAAGGGGATCCCTATGCATAAAAATTCTTCGGTTTTCCGAAGAATTGCGAGCAAGTCCTGGTCTCCATAATTTCATTTAGGTGGCAATACTGTAGGGTGTCAAAATGGGTAATCTTTTATATAAGTCGAGACGGTTCGGATAGATTCGTAAGCACTTTCGAATCAACAGTTTAGGTTACATCTAAATATTGAACTTCTTTCAAAATCATGCAAAGAAATCTGGGTTTTAAAGTGATAGAAGAGAACACTTAAACGAGCATTTTAAAATTATGGGTTTGATGCGATGAAGAAGATGAACATAAATACAAGTCTGTTTTGAGATTATCTTTGTGTGAATTTAGGTGGAAAAGGTCATTGGTGGTCAAGATAGAACAACAATTTGTTTTAGGTATTCTATGTACTACAAAACAAAAATAATATACAATCGTGTAAGAAGAAGGATATGTTAAATGTAAGATATAAACAGTCATATATTTACAAAAAAAAGAGATTGCTTCCTGATTAAGTATTATATGTACCTTGAATAATATTTGTTTGTTTTTGTTTTTTTGGATAAAGGAAAAGAGTTAAAAATGTACGTTTGTGGTGTTTTAATTCAAAACCAATTGGTTATGATTGAAGTAACACATAATCCTTATTAAACACATTACAAAGTCATTTTTCGTCTGATGTAAGACATTGCTTAACACGCCCCTCACTTTTCGTCTGATATGAGAAATTGTTCGGGAAAAAAAAGAAAAAAAAGACGATATTGCCTCTATGTGCAACGGTAATTGAGGGTTACTTAGCGGTGGAAACTAACGGCGGTTGACTTAAAAAACTTTCAAGTGTAAAAACTTGTATTAAAGATCTATGGGCTCATTTTATAAAACTAAAAGACTAGATGTGTTTAACTTGGTATAATAATAAAGGGTGAATAATGGTTTAACCATTGAGGTTTTTGTTTAATTTCGGTTTAACTATTAAAGTTTTTTTCTAAATGATTTTACCATAAAGTTTTAAATTTGTTATGATTTAAACCTCAAAGTTTTT
This sequence comes from Dittrichia graveolens, assembly GCA_038502395.1. Taxonomy (NCBI): domain Eukaryota; kingdom Viridiplantae; phylum Streptophyta; class Magnoliopsida; order Asterales; family Asteraceae; genus Dittrichia; species Dittrichia graveolens. Next base: position 24,514 of record JARJIL010000107.1, on the reverse strand, counting down.
TTAAATGGTTTAAACCTTGAAGTTTTGTTAAAAAAACTGATTAATGACTTAAGTTTTGTATGGTTTTCGATATTACCTTCTCTACTTGATTATGCATTTTAGTTTTATTAAAAACTTAACAGAACTTATAGGTTTAAACAAAAAAGAAAGTGTAATTTTGAGAATTAAATCATAACAAATTCAAACTTTATGGTAAAACCGTTTAAAAAGAAACTTTGATGATTAAACCAAAAATGAATTAAATCATTATTGACCCAATAATAAAAGATTATTACTATAATGGTATTAAAATGTGTTTAAAGTGTTTCTTTTTCTTTAAAGTTTAGGGTTTAAGTCATGATACGATCATTGGTATAGTATAAACAAGTGGTTTGTCGTAAAAAAAAAACTAAATATTAATATATGTATTGAATATTATTATTTTTTAAACATTATTACAACAAAAAAGGAATTATGGTAGGGTGTTCATGTGGGTTGCCCAATGATTCTTTGTTCTCATTTTTATGTATAGTCTCATTTGTGCTAGTTGTGATCTGGTTTCTTTAACTGGTTTGGTTATTTAACATTTATTACATTTGACTATTTGAGGTAGTCAGTCAAATGACATCTCTTGTAGTAAATAGGCAAGGCAGCCCAACAGACACCTAAACTCATTTAAGGCCATCCCATCATATTGATATTCCCCTCTATAATTCATGAAATCTTAGTAACTAGGATGGGAGATATTATTTTGTAGGGTTTTACATATTAAAAGGTTATTTATTTAAACAGTTAATTAATTGTGTATATTTATTTAGGATTAAATGAATATATATAATTAAAAGGATTTATTAATTAATTAAATAAAAAATTAGGTTTTTTATTTTGTATAAATAATGAGCCGATTTTTGAAGTATTTTAATTAATAAATTTTGATTTTAAATAATTAAAATAAGAAAATTTATCTTAGTTATTTAAATGGTTAATTATCCTCTAAGTTTAAAAGTAGGAAACTCTATTACGGGTGTTATTCTTTGAGCAACCGATGTAAATATTCTAATCTCCTTGCAAGTTAATTTTATTCGTTTAAGGTATTATTAGAAAACTAGATCCGCTCTTAGGTTTTGGATTTTTCTAAAACCGTAGTTTTGATTCCGCTCGTAATCTGATTAAATATAAAGTTTTAAAAACTTTCTTTCTTAGTTTTATTAAATCCGATTAACATGAATAATTTTATTGATTAATCTAGCTTATAAACACAACAATACAAATGGTCTAAGAATACAAAATCAGCAAGGAAAAAGGGTACCACTTAAGCATCAGATTTGACAGACCAATTTTTGTAATAACAGTAAATGTAGCTTTAGAACTATTTACCAAAAGCGACTTTGTTTCCTTCTTTATTAGACTATAAGACCCTTCGTTATGCTATACTCGAAGACAAGCAGGTACCCTCGGGTACCTTCGGGTGAGCTCGGGAACACCATTTCGGGTGTCTCGAGTAGCCCCATCAGGTACCCCCTTCGGGCTTTCTTACTCGACGAGAACCATGACTTCCCCCACCCACCAATCCCCCTCCACACACACACAGATATATATATATATATATATATATATATATATATATATATAGGGGAAGGTTCATTTGAGAACCGTTTTTATTGCGAGAACCAATCTTAGCCGTTCATTTTGGATAATGGAGATCATGGATGAAGAGCGTGGGGGAATTAGGTGTGACAGGGTGCATGTAAGGAATTCATGGGTGGGCAATCCAATTGAAGGAGGGGGAATTGGACGGTTAAGATTGGTTCTCGCAATAAGAAATGGTGTGATGTGATGCTGATATGGCATTGAGTAAGGAAAAAGTAAAGGGAAAGTATAACTAAAGGCCTAAGTAGTGGTCTTTTCAAATTCAAATCAACTCAAATGCTAAATCAGCTCACACATCATGTTTTCTTTCTTTTTTGTCTCTTTTTCGAAACCCAAGTAGCACCTAACCCAAACAACCTAAATAATTTCTCTCTTCTTACTCTCTCTTACACAACAAAAACAAAATAAAAAAGAAAAGAAAGGAATCTAAATAATTTCTCTCTTCTTCCAAATGTACTTGGCTTTAGTTCTTCTTGGTTTCTTGCATGGGCTGATTTTCTTACCAGTAAGTTTGGCTTATATACTTGATGAAATCTAATCATGCCTTAGGTTACTCCACTAATTTCCCTTACATGCTATTAGTTTATAACTTTTTTGAACACAACCCTTAAAAAGCAAACTAATAATCGACGGTTTTCAGGTGGTACTGAGTATGTTTGGGCCGCCTTCTAGACGAGTTCTTGTTGAGAGGAAAGACGATAACAAGTCTTCAGCTTCACCATCATTATAACTCGCGCAACATGAAAATAGGTTCTTCCTCTCCCTCTCAGTCTCTTAGGTGAAAATTTCTCCCCGGGTGCAGCCATTGTTAATATATAGTGGTACTTCAAGTTATAGACTACATATGAACATAGATGTAACTTAACTTGTAACCATTTTATCTAATTATCAAACACTTTTAGTTTGTATCTCATTCATGAGATCTCTTTACTTTACACCACCCTTCTATATAGCTTTTGAAGATCACAATAAGCTTTTATGGTATTTCCTTTGCAAAAGGGGATCCCTATGCATAAAAATTCTTCGGTTTTCCGAAGAATTGCGAGCAAGTCCTGGTCTCCATAATTTCATTTAGGTGGCAATACTGTAGGGTGTCAAAATGGGTAATCTTTTATATAAGTCGAGACGGTTCGGATAGATTCGTAAGCACTTTCGAATCAACAGTTTAGGTTACATCTAAATATTGAACTTCTTTCAAAATCATGCAAAGAAATCTGGGTTTTAAAGTGATAGAAGAGAACACTTAAACGAGCATTTTAAAATTATGGGTTTGATGCGATGAAGAAGATGAACATAAATACAAGTCTGTTTTGAGATTATCTTTGTGTGAATTTAGGTGGAAAAGGTCATTGGTGGTCAAGATAGAACAACAATTTGTTTTAGGTATTCTATGTACTACAAAACAAAAATAATATACAATCGTGTAAGAAGAAGGATATGTTAAATGTAAGATATAAACAGTCATATATTTACAAAAAAAAAGAGATTGCTTCCTGATTAAGTATTATATGTACCTTGAATAATATTTGTTTGTTTTTGTTTTTTTGGATAAAGGAAAAGAGTTAAAAATGTACGTTTGTGGTGTTTTAATTCAAAACCAATTGGTTATGATTGAAGTAACACATAATCCTTATTAAACACATTACAAAGTCATTTTTCGTCTGATGTAAGACATTGCTTAACACGCCCCTCACTTTTCGTCTGATATGAGAAATTGTTCGGGAAAAAAAAGAAAAAAAAGACGATATTGCCTCTATGTGCAACGGTAATTGAGGGTTACTTAGCGGTGGAAACTAACGGCGGTTGACTTAAAAAACTTTCAAGTGTAAAAACTTGTATTAAAGATCTATGGGCTCATTTTATAAAACTAAAAGACTAGATGTGTTTAACTTGGTATAATAATAAAGGGTGAATAATGGTTTAACCATTGAGGTTTTTGTTTAATTTCGGTTTAACTATTAAAGTTTTTTTCTAAATGATTTTACCATAAAGTTTTAAATTTGTTATGATTTAAACCTCAAAGTTTTTTTAAATGGTTTAAACCTTGAAGTTTTGTTAAAAAAACTGATTAATGACTTAAGTTTTGTATGGTTTTCGATATTACCTTCTCTACTTGATTATGCATTTTAGTTTTATTAAAAACTTAACAGAACTTATAGGTTTAAACAAAAAAGAAAGTGTAATTTTGAGAATTAAATCATAACAAATTCAAACTTTATGGTAAAACCGTTTAAAAAGAAACTTTGATGATTAAACCAAAAATGAATTAAATCATTATTGACCCAATAATAAAAGATTATTACTATAATGGTATTAAAATGTGTTTAAAGTGTTTCTTTTTCTTTAAAGTTTAGGGTTTAAGTCATGATACGATCATTGGTATAGTATAAACAAGTGGTTTGTCGTAAAAAAAAACTAAATATTAATATATGTATTGAATATTATTATTTTTTAAACATTATTACAACAAAAAAGGAATTATGGTAGGGTGTTCATGTGGGTTGCCCAATGATTCTTTGTTCTCATTTTTATGTATAGTCTCATTTGTGCTAGTTGTGATCTGGTTTCTTTAACTGGTTTGGTTATTTAACATTTATTACATTTGACTATTTGAGGTAGTCAGTCAAATGACATCTCTTGTAGTAAATAGGCAAGGCAGCCCAACAGACACCTAAACTCATTTAAGGCCATCCCATCATATTGATATTCCCCTCTATAATTCATGAAATCTTAGTAACTAGGATGGGAGATATTATTTTGTAGGGTTTTACATATTAAAAGGTTATTTATTTAAACAGTTAATTAATTGTGTATATTTATTTAGGATTAAATGAATATATATAATTAAAAGGATTTATTAATTAATTAAATAAAAAATTAGGTTTTTTATTTTGTATAAATAATGAGCCGATTTTTGAAGTATTTTAATTAATAAATTTTGATTTTAAATAATTAAAATAAGAAAATTTATCTTAGTTATTTAAATGGTTAATTATCCTCTAAGTTTAAAAGTAGGAAACTCTATTACGGGTGTTATTCTTTGAGCAACCGATGTAAATATTCTAATCTCCTTGCAAGTTAATTTTATTCGTTTAAGGTATTATTAGAAAACTAGATCCGCTCTTAGGTTTTGGATTTTTCTAAAACCGTAGTTTTGATTCCGCTCGTAATCTGATTAAATATAAAGTTTTAAAAACTTTCTTTCTTAGTTTTATTAAATCCGATTAACATGAATAATTTTATTGATTAATCTAGCTTATAAACACAACAATACAAATGGTCTAAGAATACAAAATCAGCAAGGAAAAAGGGTACCACTTAAGCATCAGATTTGACAGACCAATTTTTGTAATAACAGTAAATGTAGCTTTAGAACTATTTACCAAAAGCGACTTTGTTTCCTTCTTTATTAGACTATAAGACCCTTCGTTATGCTATACTCGAAGACAAGCAGGTACCCTCGGGTACCTTCGGGTGAGCTCGGGAACACCATTTCGGGTGTCTCGAGTAGCCCCATCAGGTACCCCCTTCGGGCTTTCTTACTCGACGAGAACCATGACTTCCCCCACCCACCAATCCCCCTCCACACACACACAGATATATATATATATATATATATATATATATATATAGGGGAAGGTTCATTTGAGAACCGTTTTTATTGCGAGAACCAATCTTAGCCGTTCATTTTGGATAATGGAGATCATGGATGAAGAGCGTGGGGGAATTAGGTGTGACAGGGTGCATGTAAGGAATTCATGGGTGGGCAATCCAATTGAAGGAGGGGGAATTGGACGGTTAAGATTGGTTCTCGCAATAAGAAATGGTGTGATGTGATGCTGATATGGCATTGAGTAAGGAAAAAGTAAAGGGAAAGTATAACTAAAGGCCTAAGTAGTGGTCTTTTCAAATTCAAATCAACTCAAATGCTAAATCAGCTCACACATCATGTTTTCTTTCTTTTTTGTCTCTTTTTCGAAACCCAAGTAGCACCTAACCCAAACAACCTAAATAATTTCTCTCTTCTTACTCTCTCTTACACAACAAAAACAAAATAAAAAAGAAAAGAAAGGAATCTAAATAATTTCTCTCTTCTTCCAAATGTACTTGGCTTTAGTTCTTCTTGGTTTCTTGCATGGGCTGATTTTCTTACCAGTAAGTTTGGCTTATATACTTGATGAAATCTAATCATGCCTTAGGTTACTCCACTAATTTCCCTTACATGCTATTAGTTTATAACTTTTTTGAACACAACCCTTAAAAAGCAAACTAATAATCGACGGTTTTCAGGTGGTACTGAGTATGTTTGGGCCGCCTTCTAGACGAGTTCTTGTTGAGAGGAAAGACGATAACAAGTCTTCAGCTTCACCATCATTATAACTCGCGCAACATGAAAATAGGTTCTTCCTCTCCCTCTCAGTCTCTTAGGTGAAAATTTCTCCCCGGGTGCAGCCATTGTTAATATATAGTGGTACTTCAAGTTATAGACTACAGATGAACATAGATGTAACTTAACTTGTAACCATTTTATCTAATTATCAAACACTTTTAGTTTGTATCTCATTCATGAGATCTCTTTACTTTACACCACCCTTCTATATAGCTTTTGAAGATCACAATAAGCTTTTATGGTATTTCCTTTGCAAAAGGGGATCCCTATGCATAAAAATTCTTCGGTTTTCCGAAGAATTGCGAGCAAGTCCTGGTCTCCATAATTTCATTTAGGTGGCAATACTGTAGGGTGTCAAAATGGGTAATCTTTTATATAAGTCGAGACGGTTCGGATAGATTCGTAAGCACTTTCGAATCAACAGTTTAGGTTACATCTAAATATTGAACTTCTTTCAAAATCATGCAAAGAAATCTGGGTTTTAAAGTGATAGAAGAGAACACTTAAACGAGCATTTTAAAATTATGGGTTTGATGCGATGAAGAAGATGAACATAAATACAAGTCTGTTTTGAGATTATCTTTGTGTGAATTTAGGTGGAAAAGGTCATTGGTGGTCAAGATAGAACAACAATTTGTTTTAGGTATTCTATGTACTACAAAACAAAAATAATATACAATCGTGTAAGAAGAAGGATATGTTAAATGTAAGATATAAACAGTCATATATTTACAAAAAAAAGAGATTGCTTCCTGATTAAGTATTATATGTACCTTGAATAATATTTGTTTGTTTTTGTTTTTTTGGATAAAGGAAAAGAGTTAAAAATGTACGTTTGTGGTGTTTTAATTCAAAACCAATTGGTTATGATTGAAGTAACACATAATCCTTATTAAACACATTACAAAGTCATTTTTCGTCTGATGTAAGACATTGCTTAACACGCCCCTCACTTTTCGTCTGATATGAGAAATTGTTCGGGAAAAAAAAGAAAAAAAAGACGATATTGCCTCTATGTGCAACGGTAATTGAGGGTTACTTAGCGGTGGAAACTAACGGCGGTTGACTTAAAAAACTTTCAAGTGTAAAAACTTGTATTAAAGATCTATGGGCTCATTTTATAAAACTAAAAGACTAGATGTGTTTAACTTGGTATAATAATAAAGGGTGAATAATGGTTTAACCATTGAGGTTTTTGTTTAATTTCGGTTTAACTATTAAAGTTTTTTTCTAAATGATTTTACCATAAAGTTTTAAATTTGTTATGATTTAAACCTCAAAGTTTTTTTAAATGGTTTAAACCTTGAAGTTTTGTTAAAAAAACTGATTAATGACTTAAGTTTTGTATGGTTTTCGATATTACCTTCTCTACTTGATTATGCATTTTAGTTTTATTAAAAACTTAACAGAACTTATAGGTTTAAACAAAAAAGAAAGTGTAATTTTGAGAATTAAATCATAACAAATTCAAACTTTATGGTAAAACCGTTTAAAAAGAAACTTTGATGATTAAACCAAAAATGAATTAAATCATTATTGACCCAATAATAAAAGATTATTACTATAATGGTATTAAAATGTGTTTAAAGTGTTTCTTTTTCTTTAAAGTTTAGGGTTTAAGTCATGATACGATCATTGGTATAGTATAAACAAGTGGTTTGTCGTAAAAAAAAACTAAATATTAATATATGTATTGAATATTATTATTTTTTAAACATTATTACAACAAAAAAGGAATTATGGTAGGGTGTTCATGTGGGTTGCCCAATGATTCTTTGTTCTCATTTTTATGTATAGTCTCATTTGTGCTAGTTGTGATCTGGTTTCTTTAACTGGTTTGGTTATTTAACATTTATTACATTTGACTATTTGAGGTAGTCAGTCAAATGACATCTCTTGTAGTAAATAGGCAAGGCAGCCCAACAGACACCTAAACTCATTTAAGGCCATCCCATCATATTGATATTCCCCTCTATAATTCATGAAATCTTAGTAACTAGGATGGGAGATATTATTTTGTAGGGTTTTACATATTAAAAGGTTATTTATTTAAACAGTTAATTAATTGTGTATATTTATTTAGGATTAAATGAATATATATAATTAAAAGGATTTATTAATTAATTAAATAAAAAATTAGGTTTTTTATTTTGTATAAATAATGAGCCGATTTTTGAAGTATTTTAATTAATAAATTTTGATTTTAAATAATTAAAATAAGAAAATTTATCTTAGTTATTTAAATGGTTAATTATCCTCTAAGTTTAAAAGTAGGAAACTCTATTACGGGTGTTATTCTTTGAGCAACCGATGTAAATATTCTAATCTCCTTGCAAGTTAATTTTATTCGTTTAAGGTATTATTAGAAAACTAGATCCGCTCTTAGGTTTTGGATTTTTCTAAAACCGTAGTTTTGATTCCGCTCGTAATCTGATTAAATATAAAGTTTTAAAAACTTTCTTTCTTAGTTTTATTAAATCCGATTAACATGAATAATTTTATTGATTAATCTAGCTTATAAACACAACAATACAAATGGTCTAAGAATACAAAATCAGCAAGGAAAAAGGGTACCACTTAAGCATCAGATTTGACAGACCAATTTTTGTAATAACAGTAAATGTAGCTTTAGAACTATTTACCAAAAGCGACTTTGTTTCCTTCTTTATTAGACTATAAGACCCTTCGTTATGCTATACTCGAAGACAAGCAGGTACCCTCGGGTACCTTCGGGTGAGCTCGGGAACACCATTTCGGGTGTCTCGAGTAGCCCCATCAGGTACCCCCTTCGGGCTTTCTTACTCGACGAGAACCATGACTTCCCCCACCCACCAATCCCCCTCCACACACACACAGATATATATATATATATATATATATATATATATATATATATATATATATAGGGGAAGGTTCATTTGAGAACCGTTTTTATTGCGAGAACCAATCTTAGCCGTTCATTTTGGATAATGGAGATCATGGATGAAGAGCGTGGGGGAATTAGGTGTGACAGGGTGCATGTAAGGAATTCATGGGTGGGCAATCCAATTGAAGGAGGGGGAATTGGACGGTTAAGATTGGTTCTCGCAATAAGAAATGGTGTGATGTGATGCTGATATGGCATTGAGTAAGGAAAAAGTAAAGGGAAAGTATAACTAAAGGCCTAAGTAGTGGTCTTTTCAAATTCAAATCAACTCAAATGCTAAATCAGCTCACACATCATGTTTTCTTTCTTTTTTGTCTCTTTTTCGAAACCCAAGTAGCACCTAACCCAAACAACCTAAATAATTTCTCTCTTCTTACTCTCTCTTACACAACAAAAACAAAATAAAAAAGAAAAGAAAGGAATCTAAATAATTTCTCTCTTCTTCCAAATGTACTTGGCTTTAGTTCTTCTTGGTTTCTTGCATGGGCTGATTTTCTTACCAGTAAGTTTGGCTTATATACTTGATGAAATCTAATCATGCCTTAGGTTACTCCACTAATTTCCCTTACATGCTATTAGTTTATAACTTTTTTGAACACAACCCTTAAAAAGCAAACTAATAATCGACGGTTTTCAGGTGGTACTGAGTATGTTTGGGCCGCCTTCTAGACGAGTTCTTGTTGAGAGGAAAGACGATAACAAGTCTTCAGCTTCACCATCATTATAACTCGCGCAACATGAAAATAGGTTCTTCCTCTCCCTCTCAGTCTCTTAGGTGAAAATTTCTCCCCGGGTGCAGCCATTGTTAATATATAGTGGTACTTCAAGTTATAGACTACAGATGAACATAGATGTAACTTAACTTGTAACCATTTTATCTAATTATCAAACACTTTTAGTTTGTATCTCATTCATGAGATCTCTTTACTTTACACCACCCTTCTATATAGCTTTTGAAGATCACAATAAGCTTTTATGGTATTTCCTTTGCAAAAGGGGATCCCTATGCATAAAAATTCTTCGGTTTTCCGAAGAATTGCGAGCAAGTCCTGGTCTCCATAATTTCATTTAGGTGGCAATACTGTAGGGTGTCAAAATGGGTAATCTTTTATATAAGTCGAGACGGTTCGGATAGATTCGTAAGCACTTTCGAATCAACAGTTTAGGTTACATCTAAATATTGAACTTCTTTCAAAATCATGCAAAGAAATCTGGGTTTTAAAGTGATAGAAGAGAACACTTAAACGAGCATTTTAAAATTATGGGTTTGATGCGATGAAGAAGATGAACATAAATACAAGTCTGTTTTGAGATTATCTTTGTGTGAATTTAGGTGGAAAAGGTCATTGGTGGTCAAGATAGAACAACAATTTGTTTTAGGTATTCTATGTACTACAAAACAAAAATAATATACAATCGTGTAAGAAGAAGGATATGTTAAATGTAAGATATAAACAGTCATATATTTACAAAAAAAAGAGATTGCTTCCTGATTAAGTATTATATGTACCTTGAATAATATTTGTTTGTTTTTGTTTTTTTGGATAAAGGAAAAGAGTTAAAAATGTACGTTTGTGGTGTTTTAATTCAAAACCAATTGGTTATGATTGAAGTAACACATAATCCTTATTAAACACATTACAAAGTCATTTTTCGTCTGATGTAAGACATTGCTTAACACGCCCCTCACTTTTCGTCTGATATGAGAAATTGTTCGGGAAAAAAAAGAAAAAAAAGACGATATTGCCTCTATGTGCAACGGTAATTGAGGGTTACTTAGCGGTGGAAACTAACGGCGGTTGACTTAAAAAACTTTCAAGTGTAAAAACTTGTATTAAAGATCTATGGGCTCATTTTATAAAACTAAAAGACTAGATGTGTTTAACTTGGTATAATAATAAAGGGTGAATAATGGTTTAACCATTGAGGTTTTTGTTTAATTTCGGTTTAACTATTAAAGTTTTTTTCTAAATGATTTTACCATAAAGTTTTAAATTTGTTATGATTTAAACCTCAAAGTTTTTTTAAATGGTTTAAACCTTGAAGTTTTGTTAAAAAAACTGATTAATGACTTAAGTTTTGTATGGTTTTCGATATTACCTTCTCTACTTGATTATGCATTTTAGTTTTATTAAAAACTTAACAGAACTTATAGGTTTAAACAAAAAAGAAAGTGTAATTTTGAGAATTAAATCATAACAAATTCAAACTTTATGGTAAAACCGTTTAAAAAGAAACTTTGATGATTAAACCAAAAATGAATTAAATCATTATTGACCCAATAATAAAAGATTATTACTATAATGGTATTAAAATGTGTTTAAAGTGTTTCTTTTTCTTTAAAGTTTAGGGTTTAAGTCATGATACGATCATTGGTATAGTATAAACAAGTGGTTTGTCGTAAAAAAAAAAACTAAATATTAATATATGTATTGAATATTATTATTTTTTAAACATTATTACAACAAAAAAGGAATTATGGTAGGGTGTTCATGTGGGTTGCCCAATGATTCTTTGTTCTCATTTTTATGTATAGTCTCATTTGTGCTAGTTGTGATCTGGTTTCTTTAACTGGTTTGGTTATTTAACATTTATTACATTTGACTATTTGAGGTAGTCAGTCAAATGACATCTCTTGTAGTAAATAGGCAAGGCAGCCCAACAGACACCTAAACTCATTTAAGGCCATCCCATCATATTGATATTCCCCTCTATAATTCATGAAATCTTAGTAACTAGGATGGGAGATATTATTTTGTAGGGTTTTACATATTAAAAGGTTATTTATTTAAACAGTTAATTAATTGTGTATATTTATTTAGGATTAAATGAATATATATAATTAAAAGGATTTATTAATTAATTAAATAAAAAATTAGGTTTTTTATTTTGTATAAATAATGAGCCGATTTTTGAAGTATTTTAATTAATAAATTTTGATTTTAAATAATTAAAATAAGAAAATTTATCTTAGTTATTTAAATGGTTAATTATCCTCTAAGTTTAAAAGTAGGAAACTCTATTACGGGTGTTATTCTTTGAGCAACCGATGTAAATATTCTAATCTCCTTGCAAGTTAATTTTATTCGTTTAAGGTATTATTAGAAAACTAGATCCGCTCTTAGGTTTTGGATTTTTCTAAAACCGTAGTTTTGATTCCGCTCGTAATCTGATTAAATATAAAGTTTTAAAAACTTTCTTTCTTAGTTTTATTAAATCCGATTAACATGAATAATTTTATTGATTAATCTAGCTTATAAACACAACAATACAAATGGTCTAAGAATACAAAATCAGCAAGGAAAAAGGGTACCACTTAAGCATCAGATTTGACAGACCAATTTTTGTAATAACAGTAAATGTAGCTTTAGAACTATTTACCAAAAGCGACTTTGTTTCCTTCTTTATTAGACTATAAGACCCTTCGTTATGCTATACTCGAAGACAAGCAGGTACCCTCGGGTACCTTCGGGTGAGCTCGGGAACACCATTTCGGGTGTCTCGAGTAGCCCCATCAGGTACCCCCTTCGGGCTTTCTTACTCGACGAGAACCATGACTTCCCCCACCCACCAATCCCCCTCCACACACACACAGATATATATATATATATATATATATATATATATATATATATATATAGGGGAAGGTTCATTTGAGAACCGTTTTTATTGCGAGAACCAATCTTAGCCGTTCATTTTGGATAATGGAGATCATGGATGAAGAGCGTGGGGGAATTAGGTGTGACAGGGTGCATGTAAGGAATTCATGGGTGGGCAATCCAATTGAAGGAGGGGGAATTGGACGGTTAAGATTGGTTCTCGCAATAAGAAATGGTGTGATGTGATGCTGATATGGCATTGAGTAAGGAAAAAGTAAAGGGAAAGTATAACTAAAGGCCTAAGTAGTGGTCTTTTCAAATTCAAATCAACTCAAATGCTAAATCAGCTCACACATCATGTTTTCTTTCTTTTTTGTCTCTTTTTCGAAACCCAAGTAGCACCTAACCCAAACAACCTAAATAATTTCTCTCTTCTTACTCTCTCTTACACAACAAAAACAAAATAAAAAAGAAAAGAAAGGAATCTAAATAATTTCTCTCTTCTTCCAAATGTACTTGGCTTTAGTTCTTCTTGGTTTCTTGCATGGGCTGATTTTCTTACCAGTAAGTTTGGCTTATATACTTGATGAAATCTAATCATGCCTTAGGTTACTCCACTAATTTCCCTTACATGCTATTAGTTTATAACTTTTTTGAACACAACCCTTAAAAAGCAAACTAATAATCGACGGTTTTCAGGTGGTACTGAGTATGTTTGGGCCGCCTTCTAGACGAGTTCTTGTTGAGAGGAAAGACGATAACAAGTCTTCAGCTTCACCATCATTATAACTCGCGCAACATGAAAATAGGTTCTTCCTCTCCCTCTCAGTCTCTTAGGTGAAAATTTCTCCCCGGGTGCAGCCATTGTTAATATATAGTGGTACTTCAAGTTATAGACTACAGATGAACATAGATGTAACTTAACTTGTAACCATTTTATCTAATTATCAAACACTTTTAGTTTGTATCTCATTCATGAGATCTCTTTACTTTACACCACCCTTCTATATAGCTTTTGAAGATCACAATAAGCTTTTATGGTATTTCCTTTGCAAAAGGGGATCCCTATGCATAAAAATTCTTCGGTTTTCCGAAGAATTGCGAGCAAGTCCTGGTCTCCATAATTTCATTTAGGTGGCAATACTGTAGGGTGTCAAAATGGGTAATCTTTTATATAAGTCGAGACGGTTCGGATAGATTCGTAAGCACTTTCGAATCAACAGTTTAGGTTACATCTAAATATTGAACTTCTTTCAAAATCATGCAAAGAAATCTGGGTTTTAAAGTGATAGAAGAGAACACTTAAACGAGCATTTTAAAATTATGGGTTTGATGCGATGAAGAAGATGAACATAAATACAAGTCTGTTTTGAGATTATCTTTGTGTGAATTTAGGTGGAAAAGGTCATTGGTGGTCAAGATAGAACAACAATTTGTTTTAGGTATTCTATGTACTACAAAACAAAAATAATATACAATCGTGTAAGAAGAAGGATATGTTAAATGTAAGATATAAACAGTCATATATTTACAAAAAAAAGAGATTGCTTCCTGATTAAGTATTATATGTACCTTGAATAATATTTGTTTGTTTTTGTTTTTTTGGATAAAGGAAAAGAGTTAAAAATGTACGTTTGTGGTGTTTTAATTCAAAACCAATTGGTTATGATTGAAGTAACACATAATCCTTATTAAACACATTACAAAGTCATTTTTCGTCTGATGTAAGACATTGCTTAACACGCCCCTCACTTTTCGTCTGATATGAGAAATTGTTCGGGAAAAAAAAGAAAAAAAAGACGATATTGCCTCTATGTGCAACGGTAATTGAGGGTTACTTAGCGGTGGAAACTAACGGCGGTTGACTTAAAAAACTTTCAAGTGTAAAAACTTGTATTAAAGATCTATGGGCTCATTTTATAAAACTAAAAGACTAGATGTGTTTAACTTGGTATAATAATAAAGGGTGAATAATGGTTTAACCATTGAGGTTTTTGTTTAATTTCGGTTTAACTATTAAAGTTTTTTTCTAAATGATTTTACCATAAAGTTTTAAATTTGTTATGATTTAAACCTCAAAGTTTTTTTAAATGGTTTAAACCTTGAAGTTTTGTTAAAAAAACTGATTAATGACTTAAGTTTTGTATGGTTTTCGATATTACCTTCTCTACTTGATTATGCATTTTAGTTTTATTAAAAACTTAACAGAACTTATAGGTTTAAACAAAAAAGAAAGTGTAATTTTGAGAATTAAATCATAACAAATTCAAACTTTATGGTAAAACCGTTTAAAAAGAAACTTTGATGATTAAACCAAAAATGAATTAAATCATTATTGACCCAATAATAAAAGATTATTACTATAATGGTATTAAAATGTGTTTAAAGTGTTTCTTTTTCTTTAAAGTTTAGGGTTTAAGTCATGATACGATCATTGGTATAGTATAAACAAGTGGTTTGTCGTAAAAAAAAAAACTAAATATTAATATATGTATTGAATATTATTATTTTTTAAACATTATTACAACAAAAAAGGAATTATGGTAGGGTGTTCATGTGGGTTGCCCAATGATTCTTTGTTCTCATTTTTATGTATAGTCTCATTTGTGCTAGTTGTGATCTGGTTTCTTTAACTGGTTTGGTTATTTAACATTTATTACATTTGACTATTTGAGGTAGTCAGTCAAATGACATCTCTTGTAGTAAATAGGCAAGGCAGCCCAACAGACACCTAAACTCATTTAAGGCCATCCCATCATATTGATATTCCCCTCTATAATTCATGAAATCTTAGTAACTAGGATGGGAGATATTATTTTGTAGGGTTTTACATATTAAAAGGTTATTTATTTAAACAGTTAATTAATTGTGTATATTTATTTAGGATTAAATGAATATATATAATTAAAAGGATTTATTAATTAATTAAATAAAAAATTAGGTTTTTTATTTTGTATAAATAATGAGCCGATTTTTGAAGTATTTTAATTAATAAATTTTGATTTTAAATAATTAAAATAAGAAAATTTATCTTAGTTATTTAAATGGTTAATTATCCTCTAAGTTTAAAAGTAGGAAACTCTATTACGGGTGTTATTCTTTGAGCAACCGATGTAAATATTCTAATCTCCTTGCAAGTTAATTTTATTCGTTTAAGGTATTATTAGAAAACTAGATCCGCTCTTAGGTTTTGGATTTTTCTAAAACCGTAGTTTTGATTCCGCTCGTAATCTGATTAAATATAAAGTTTTAAAAACTTTCTTTCTTAGTTTTATTAAATCCGATTAACATGAATAATTTTATTGATTAATCTAGCTTATAAACACAACAATACAAATGGTCTAAGAATACAAAATCAGCAAGGAAAAAGGGTACCACTTAAGCATCAGATTTGACAGACCAATTTTTGTAATAACAGTAAATGTAGCTTTAGAACTATTTACCAAAAGCGACTTTGTTTCCTTCTTTATTAGACTATAAGACCCTTCGTTATGCTATACTCGAAGACAAGCAGGTACCCTCGGGTACCTTCGGGTGAGCTCGGGAACACCATTTCGGGTGTCTCGAGTAGCCCCATCAGGTACCCCCTTCGGGCTTTCTTACTCGACGAGAACCATGACTTCCCCCACCCACCAATCCCCCTCCACACACACACAGATATATATATATATATATATATATATATATATATATATATATATATATATAGGGGAAGGTTCATTTGAGAACCGTTTTTATTGCGAGAACCAATCTTAGCCGTTCATTTTGGATAATGGAGATCATGGATGAAGAGCGTGGGGGAATTAGGTGTGACAGGGTGCATGTAAGGAATTCATGGGTGGGCAATCCAATTGAAGGAGGGGGAATTGGACGGTTAAGATTGGTTCTCGCAATAAGAAATGGTGTGATGTGATGCTGATATGGCATTGAGTAAGGAAAAAGTAAAGGGAAAGTATAACTAAAGGCCTAAGTAGTGGTCTTTTCAAATTCAAATCAACTCAAATGCTAAATCAGCTCACACATCATGTTTTCTTTCTTTTTTGTCTCTTTTTCGAAACCCAAGTAGCACCTAACCCAAACAACCTAAATAATTTCTCTCTTCTTACTCTCTCTTACACAACAAAAACAAAATAAAAAAGAAAAGAAAGGAATCTAAATAATTTCTCTCTTCTTCCAAATGTACTTGGCTTTAGTTCTTCTTGGTTTCTTGCATGGACTGATTTTCTTACCAGTAAGTTTGGCTTATATACTTGATGAAATCTAATCATGCCTTAGGTTACTCCACTAATTTCCCTTACATGCTATTAGTTTATAACTTTTTTGAACACAACCCTTAAAAAGCAAACTAATAATCGACGGTTTTCAGGTGGTACTGAGTATGTTTGGGCCGCCTTCTAGACGAGTTCTTGTTGAGAGGAAAGACGATAACAAGTCTTCAGCTTCACCATCATTATAACTCGCGCAACATGAAAATAGGTTCTTCCTCTCCCTCTCAGTCTCTTAGGTGAAAATTTCTCCCCGGGTGCAGCCATTGTTAATATATAGTGGTACTTCAAGTTATAGACTACAGATGAACATAGATGTAACTTAACTTGTAACCATTTTATCTAATTATCAAACACTTTTAGTTTGTATCTCATTCATGAGATCTCTTTACTTTACACCACCCTTCTATATAGCTTTTGAAGATCACAATAAGCTTTTATGGTATTTCCTTTGCAAAAGGGGATCCCTATGCATAAAAATTCTTCGGTTTTCCGAAGAATTGCGAGCAAGTCCTGGTCTCCATAATTTCATTTAGGTGGCAATACTGTAGGGTGTCAAAATGGGTAATCTTTTATATAAGTCGAGACGGTTCGGATAGATTCGTAAGCACTTTCGAATCAACAGTTTAGGTTACATCTAAATATTGAACTTCTTTCAAAATCATGCAAAGAAATCTGGGTTTTAAAGTGATAGAAGAGAACACTTAAACGAGCATTTTAAAATTATGGGTTTGATGCGATGAAGAAGATGAACATAAATACAAGTCTGTTTTGAGATTATCTTTGTGTGAATTTAGGTGGAAAAGGTCATTGGTGGTCAAGATAGAACAACAATTTGTTTTAGGTATTCTATGTACTACAAAACAAAAATAATATACAATCGTGTAAGAAGAAGGATATGTTAAATGTAAGATATAAACAGTCATATATTTACAAAAAAAAAGAGATTGCTTCCTGATTAAGTATTATATGTACCTTGAATAATATTTGTTTGTTTTTGTTTTTTTGGATAAAGGAAAAGAGTTAAAAATGTACGTTTGTGGTGTTTTAATTCAAAACCAATTGGTTATGATTGAAGTAACACATAATCCTTATTAAACACATTACAAAGTCATTTTTCGTCAGATGTAAGACATTGCTTAACACGCCCCTCACTTTTCGTCTGATATGAGAAATTATTCGGGAAAAAAAAGAAAAAAAAGACGATATTGCCTCTATGTGCAACGGTAATTGAGGGTTACTTAGCGGTGGAAACTAACGGCGGTTGACTTAAAAAACTTTCAAGTGTAAAAACTTGTATTAAAGATCTATGGGCTCATTTTATAAAACTAAAAGACTAGATGTGTTTAACTTGGTATAATAATAAAGGGTGAATAATGGTTTAACCATTGAGGTTTTTGTTTAATTTCGGTTTAACTATTAAAGTTTTTTTCTAAATGATTTTACCATAAAGTTTTAAATTTGTTATGATTTAAACCTCAAAGTTTTTTTAAATGGTTTAAACCTTGAAGTTTTGTTAAAAAAACTGATTAATGACTTAAGTTTTGTATGGTTTTCGATATTACCTTCTCTACTTGATTATGCATTTTAGTTTTATTAAAAACTTAACAGAACTTATAGGTTTAAACAAAAAAGAAAGTGTAATTTTGAGAATTAAATCATAACAAATTCAAACTTTATGGTAAAACCGTTTAAAAAGAAACTTTGATGATTAAACCAAAAATGAATTAAATCATTATTGACCCAATAATAAAAGATTATTACTATAATGGTATTAAAATGTGTTTAAAGTGTTTTTTTTTCTTTAAAGTTTAGGGTTTAAGTCATGATACGATCATTGGTATAGTATAAACAAGTGGTTTGTCGTAAAAAAAAACTAAATATTAATATATGTATTGAATATTATTATTTTTTAAACATTATTACAACAAAAAAGGAATTATGGTAGGGTGTTCATGTGGGTTGCCCAATGATTCTTTGTTCTCATTTTTATGTATAGTCTCATTTGTGCTAGTTGTGATCTGGTTTCTTTAACTGGTTTGGTTATTTAACATTTATTACATTTGACTATTTGAGGTAGTCAGTCAAATGACATCTCTTGTAGTAAATAGGCAAGGCAGCCCAACAGACACCTAAACTCATTTAAGGCCATCCCATCATATTGATATTCCCCTCTATAATTCATGAAATCTTAGTAACTAGGATGGGAGATATTATTTTGTAGGGTTTTACATATTAAAAGGTTATTTATTTAAACAGTTAATTAATTGTGTATATTTATTTAGGATTAAATGAATATATATAATTAAAAGGATTTATTAATTAATTAAATAAAAAATTAGGTTTTTTATTTTGTATAAATAATGAGCCGATTTTTGAAGTATTTTAATTAATAAATTTTGATTTTAAATAATTAAAATAAGAAAATTTATCTTAGTTATTTAAATGGTTAATTATCCTCTAAGTTTAAAAGTAGGAAACTCTATTACGGGTGTTATTCTTTGAGCAACCGATGTAAATATTCTAATCTCCTTGCAAGTTAATTTTATTCGTTTAAGGTATTATTAGAAAACTAGATCCGCTCTTAGGTTTTGGATTTTTCTAAAACCGTAGTTTTGATTCCGCTCGTAATCTGATTAAATATAAAGTTTTAAAAACTTTCTTTCTTAGTTTTATTAAATCCGATTAACATGAATAATTTTATTGATTAATCTAGCTTATAAACACAACAATACAAATGGTCTAAGAATACAAAATCAGCAAGGAAAAAGGGTACCACTTAAGCATCAGATTTGACAGACCAATTTTTGTAATAACAGTAAATGTAGCTTTAGAACTATTTACCAAAAGCGACTTTGTTTCCTTCTTTATTAGACTATAAGACCCTTCGTTATGCTATACTCGAAGACAAGCAGGTACCCTCGGGTACCTTCGGGTGAGCTCGGGAACACCATTTCGGGTGTCTCGAGTAGCCCCATCAGGTACCCCCTTCGGGCTTTCTTACTCGACGAGAACCATGACTTCCCCCACCCACCAATCCCCCTCCACACACACACAGATATATATATATATATATATATATATAGGGGAAGGTTCATTTGAGAACCGTTTTTATTGCGAGAACCAATCTTAGCCGTTCATTTTGGATAATGGAGATCATGGATGAAGAGCGTGGGGGAATTAGGTGTGACAGGGTGCATGTAAGGAATTCATGGGTGGGCAATCCAATTGAAGGAGGGGGAATTGGACGGTTAAGATTGGTTCTCGCAATAAGAAATGGTGTGATGTGATGCTGATATGGCATTGAGTAAGGAAAAAGTAAAGGGAAAGTATAACTAAAGGCCTAAGTAGTGGTCTTTTCAAATTCAAATCAACTCAAATGCTAAATCAGCTCACACATCATGTTTTCTTTCTTTTTTGTCTCTTTTTCGAAACCCAAGTAGCACCTAACCCAAACAACCTAAATAATTTCTCTCTTCTTACTCTCTCTTACACAACAAAAACAAAATAAAAAAGAAAAGAAAGGAATCGGGTAGGCACTGGTGTGTGAAGCTAGGAGCCCAACCCAAAGATGGGGGGTACCGGTGTTCCCGGTTGAGCCGAAGCAAACCCAAGTGAACCTGAACACCTTCGGGTGTTCCACTGCGGGTGGCCTTACTGCACACTCTCTCTCTGTCTCTCTCTCTCTCTCTGTGTTTGAAGAATCAGAAAAAAAATAACAAACGCATTATAAAAAGTTAGAAAAAACACTTTATTAGCCATGGTTAATGTTTTATGGTTGTGGACTTTGTGATATGTAATCTTATCGCTTATGATCGGATCTTTGATCATAGCATTCGGTTTGGAATAGGAAGCATTCTACTTTGACTTGTAACATACGAGTTGTTTCGTAATCCCGAACTGCTTGTAACATAAAGGTTGCCAGTGACGACTGCACTTGTACTCCGCAAGGAGTATTTGATACATACTCTTTGCTTGAGAAGGGATTACCTTATGGTTACTGTTTACTAGCACGGCGTGTACCATTGGTGTTGCTACCACATTCATAAATAACATAAACTAGCTCGTGAATTATGTCGGATACAAGACTTTAGCTATCTGTAACCTCGTTACTCTTTGGAGCGCATTCGTCAGATGTCTTCCGGCAAGGTTTGCTACCTATTTATTGGGTAGAAAAGAAATGGGGCCATGATTTTTGGTAACTAGACAACTTTTTAATGATTGTCAGCTTTACTATTGGTCTTTGAAGAAAATGATACTGTGAAGATTTTTTGGTTGAAATGATGACTCTTTTGTAAAAGAAAAGAGTAAATGGTAAAGATGTTTGAAAAACTTGTGCTTATTTGCATGTAAATACCAGTCACTAGGGTCATCAATTTTCGACTCAAATTAATAATCATTCGACTGAAGGACACAGCGTGAAGCTAACTAGTCATATAAAGCATCTGTTTTATATAAGTCAAATTTTGACTTACCGATCATTTTTTATATAGTTATCATCCCACTAAAGCTTGTAATAGGAAACCAATAAAGAGTGACCGGATAGGGCTAAGAGGTAAACGAAGAGACCACCAGCACAGTACACGCTACCTATAGACTTCATAAATCGTATTCGGCTCCAAATCTAACTTTTCTATTACTTAATCTCTCCAACTCTTCGTAATCGGTTTTTAGCTTCATCATCATCCCTTCATGCCTTCATTCTGTTGATGCTACCTCTGCTACCAGTGTTCTTGCTCTGTTGTTTTCTACTGATATATGGCTCTCGAACGGATGGCCAACACAATTGTGATAATAAAACCATCCTGGTAAGGTAAATATTGTTTATCCCAGTGAGACAGCGAAATGAATGTTCGAATAATTGCCACCATTTCTTGATTCCGAAACAAATTATATGTTACAAGTGGAAGTAGAGTTGCTAGTTTACTTCCCCAATTGATATATAGGATAATAAAAAAAAACTACATAGAATAAACTACTTAAAACAAATAATTAAAACAAACACAATTTCACTACAAAAAGTAAAACACACAACCAAATGACTTAAAAAAAGCATCTTCCAGCTGCTTGGATTAATTAAAGTCCAACATAAATTTGAGGCAACAAAAACCAATCTCCACTCACCATAAACCACACTATAGTAGCACATCTTCTTGACTTTTTAATGATTAGAAAGGAAAAGAAAGGGAATGAAAGAAACGGAGAGGGAAACGTTAATTTCTTGTTGTGTTCTTAAGTTAGAATGGAAAAAAAAGTAATGTTTTTAAGTTGGGCAAAATGCATGAAAATACAATTAACTTTGTCGTAATTATTATTGTATACAATCAACTTTAAATTCTTAAAAATAATACAATCAACTTTCATAATTCACTCATTATATGCAAACAACTTTTTTCTTTTTCTAGTAGTTAGCTACCATTGTATGCAATGAACTTTTCTATAATTTTCATTGTATACAACAACTTGCATACAATGGAAAGATTATAAAAGTTGATTGTATTATTTTTTTAAAAATAAAGTTGATTGTATACAATGATAATTAAGATAAAGTTCATTGTATTTTTATGCAATTTACCCTTTTAAGTTTGGAAGGGAAGAAAGTACAATGTAATTTTTATAGGGCAAATTGAATGAAAATACAATAAACTTTGTCTTAGTTACCATTGTATATAACCAACTTTAAAAATTTAAAAATAATACAATTAAATTTCATAATCTTCTCGCAAAGAAACTTTTTATGTGTCTGATGTTTAGTTACCATTGTATGCAATGAACTTTTTCATAACTTTCATAGCATACAACAAGTTGCATACAATGTGAGGATTATAAAAGTTGGTTGTATTATGTTTAAGAAAATAAAGTTGATTGTATATAATTATAACTAAGACAAAATTTATTGTGTGTTAATGCAATTTTCCCATTTTTATATATTTGCCCTTATAAAGAATTATAAACATTTGTCAAGATATTTGTAAATTAGAAAAAAAAAACCAATGTAATATAATAAGGTAGTTGCAATTAGGGATAACAATGGTCATCCGATCCGATCTATCAGTGGTGAATATGGACGGAGTTAAATAGGTGAATATTGGATGTGGAGCGGATATAGATAACGATTATCCTTCGATAGATGAATCCATTAACCCGAAATTAAATTTATATAAAATCTTCTAATATAAATAAAAGAATAATTTTATTAAAATCTATTAGATAATCCTAAGCATTAAATTTAGATAAAAATTTTAATGATAAAATCTTAATCATCCATTTTAGTAAAAATTAAAATCCAATTTTAGCTTTTGTTTGTCAAAATTGAATTCAATTTTGACTTTAATTTAAATTAAATTTATTAGAAATATTTTAATATAAGGAAAATTACCGAGAAAGGTAACCTAAATATTGAAATTTGTCAATAAAGGTAGCGTCCAATTATTTTGGCCGAGAAAGGATTATAAATTTCAATTTGTAACAAAAAGGGTATAATGTGTGAAATTTATACCTTTTTTTGTTACAAATTAAAATTTATAATCTTTTTTTTAAATCTAAGAGGTCATTATACTCTTTTTTTTGTTACAAATTGAAATTTATAATCATTTCTCGACCAAAAAAATTGGACGTTACCTTTATTGGCAAATTTTGATATTTAGATTACCTTTCTCAGCAATTTGCCCTTTAATATATGCCATTTTTAAATCATAAAATATCGTATTTTTCCACCTTAATTTACAAATATCATATTTACCCTTTATAATATTTTAAAATATCATTTTAACCAAATTCTTAATTTTATTATTCTAAAATATTTTATAATCATTTTAAATTCTTTTTTAATTATAACAATAAACATTTAACTTTATTGCCTTAATTGTAACAATAATGATCGATAACTTATATAAAAAATACAATCACGTCTCTTCGTACCATAAATACTACGTTTCTGTCCTCACATCTACCCCTCTTGTGTCGATATTTCCACCAACGATTAGAGTGTTGATATCATATGTCGTCATATTTTTAAATTCCCATTTCATTCGTTATTTAATCTAGTTAAGTTTATATATCTATATATTTACTATATTTTTTACATTTATATATAAATATAGTATTGAATATATATATATATATATATATATATATATATATATATATATTCAAAATTATAATATTATATAATTACAAAGTATGTTTTTCGCTTTGATTGTACTTAGATTAAGTTATATTTGATTTGTATTTCTTTTAATAGAAAACTATGTATTTATGTCAACAAAAATGATAAATTATATGTAAATGTATGATATTTCTTTTGATAAAAAGAGTTATTTCGACATCCAATGGATATCCATTTACCAATCTAATCCAACAGATATGGATATGGACATATGAAATAATTTTAAATAGATATGAATGATGAAAAAATAAATAAACATGAATGTGGATATGACATAATCCAATCCAGATCCGATCTATTGCTATCCATACCTACGGCATGTGGATTTAAAAAGCTAAATGTCTACAACTACCTTGCAATGGATTAATAAAGTTTAACAAGTTGAACAATAAGCTGAATAGTGAACCGCCTATTGGCTTATCTTGTAGTAATCCAAAGCCTAAGGATAACCGGTGATTAAGCAACAACAAGAAACCACAAAAGCAAAAATATGAAATTATTAATTACCTGTATAATTCCAACAGCAGTTTGTATATC
>JARJIL010000106.1:0-50000 GCA_038502395.1 Dittrichia graveolens | reverse complement strand
TTACTTTTATCTCTGGAAGCTGTTCTATATGCAAATTGATACCTATATACCGTGCAGGTTTTGTGAAAAAACACAAGCTCTAATACATGGTGATCTCCATACCAGTTCTGTCATGGTTACTCATGAATCAACTCAAGTCATTGATCCAGAATTTGCTTTCTATGGGCCAATGGGGTTTGATGTTGGTGCTTTTATTGGAAATCTGTTTTTGGCTTATTTCGCACAAGATGGGCATGCAGATCATGAAAATGACCGAAAAGTATGTCTTTCCTTTGATTTTATTTTGCACAAGATCGGCGTGCAATTCTTGAGAAAATTTGTAGCTTAGGCTTGGTTTGGACTCGGCTTATGTAGCTCGAGTCATGTTATATTCTATCATACTCTGTAGATGTTAAATTATTACTTACGTTACACAATATCTTTCTTATTGTGAACGCAGACATACAAAGCATGGATAATAGACACAATAGCAGACACTTGGAATCTGTTTTATAAAAAGTTTACATCTCTTTGGGATATACACAAGGAGGGTCCTGGTGAGGCATATCTTCATGAAATTTATAATGATTTGGAGCTCCAGGAGCTTGTTAAACAGAAATACATGATTGATTTGTTTCATGATTCTCTTGGATTTGCTGCTGCCAAAATGATAAGGTAAATCAGAGCTTATGCAATTATGTTTAACATATTTCCTCCATCTCATTTAAATTGTGACATTTGATTTTATACGTAGTTAAGGGAACTGCATAGATCAGTAAAGTCTACACAGAAATACATGAAAACAACAAGCACTTAATTTTTATTATTTTTTGTAAGAATTACTTGGTTAAACATATTTATAATTATCACATACCAATACGTGAACATTTTTCCATTATGATAACTAATTGGACTGGATTTTGATTCATCAATCAGATTCTTCTTATTGTTTGGTTCACAGTATGAACCTTGACAACAATGGTGAATAGTTTTTTAAATGTGTTTGATTATTTGGGGTTCTTATCACAGGAGAATTGTTGGGGTGGCTCATGTTGAGGATCTTGAGTCAATCAGTGATCCTGTTAAACGAGCAGATTGTGAACGACGGGCACTTGACTTTGCCAAGAATCTTATGAAGAAACGAAGAAATTTCAACACCATTACTGATGTTATTTCTGAGGCTCGTTAATCCATATACAACGTGAATGATATGCAAATAGTACTGTACCCTTGCTTAATTTTCTTATGTATTGCTAAATTGGTAATGGCATTGTAATCAAGAATCTGGAAGTTTAACCTTTAGTTTATTCAATGGTAATATGTGTAATGCTCAAGAATGTTTTTGTAATAAGTAATTTCCTTTACACGAGAACATATTTATGAACCGTAGGTTCTTTGTAAATCGCGGGAATGACTTGAACATTAGGATCGAAGATTCCAAGGTTCATAATGGTTGGTATGTCAAACAATTGAAGTTTGATGTCCAAGAGTCATGTTATTTTGACACTTTTCATGGATTATTTGCAGGCTGTGTTACTGTGCAACACTTTTCATGTTCATAGATGTATCAATGTGAGGTTTGTGCATTTGCATCAGTTCTATTATTTCATGTACCAATGCCCCCATTGGACCGCTCGGGTTTTATTGTTTGGGTTTGTTAGGTTGAGTTTTTCACTACATTTTCTTTCTTCTAGGGGAAATTGAACCAGACTAGTTTCAGTTCGAAGAAAACCGAATTGAGATCTGCGTTTATATTTGGTTTGGTTTCGGTCCCTACTGGAATATGCAAATTCAGATGTTTAGTTCTTTAGGTTCATACTATGATCACCAAGTAGAGGTATAGATTTTATTAGTTTTTATATAGTTGCAAAACGGTTGGGTTAATCCCATTGTTTAAAAGGCGTCCGCCGTTAAGAAATAGACCAAGATGGCGAGTCAAGGTGCATCTTTACGCGTCAAATAGTGAGTTTTTTAAGGCATGGCGCGAAGAAAATTATTTTTTTTAAAAAATTGGACTTCTTTTTTGTATCCATTTTAAGATCATGTATGTCGAACTTCTATAGATTAGTATTTTGTAATTTGTATAAGTTATTTTGCTTCTCATTTGTGCAACTTTGTGTAATTTGTATCTAAATAGTTATAAATTGCATATATACGATTATAAAATATATACAAAATTATTGCCTTATAAAACGTTATGGCTTCGCCATAGTTCTTCAAGCTTTAGGCTTGACCCCGTCACCATAACACGCCTTACGTTATTTAAAATCATTATTAATCCAGAACCAAATGGAAACCTGAAAGCTAGTTTATAGTTTTGATACCCAAATATAACAACCGAGACATTGGTCCTGAATCTACTAAATGTCTAACTCAAGCCATTTTTTTTTAAAATGCTGCGGAAGCGTATTCTAATTTTCATTTAACATAAACATCACAAGAACAAAGTACTTTACAAATCACAACATTCTTTTGTGTTACAAAAGATTATAAAACGTGGCTCGTCTCTTCTTAAAATACAATATCAGAGTATTGGTCAAATTCCCCTTTCCACAAACAAAGCTAAACAGCTACTCACATAAAACTGCAAAAAGCAATCAACCGTGGGGGCTTAGCACAAAGCTAAGTGAATGGAAGCTACAGACAAGCACATAACAATCACTGTTCCTAACGGAACCTCTGAACATCAATCCCAACAATCAATCCGTCAATTCAACAATCTCTTCCATCCCGAGGACCGGCGGTTCTGCCGAACCTACAACCAAAGCTGGCCAAAGCAAAGGTTTACCGATAGCTCCCTGCCGATTGGC
The DNA here is from genome assembly GCA_038502395.1 of Dittrichia graveolens. Lineage (NCBI taxonomy): Eukaryota > Viridiplantae > Streptophyta > Magnoliopsida > Asterales > Asteraceae > Dittrichia > Dittrichia graveolens. Next base: position 47,211 of record JARJIL010000106.1, on the reverse strand, counting down.
ACAGTAAACTCCCCTCTGAGCAACAAATGCAACAGAGGAGCTACTACCGTTCAACCAACCGCAAGCGAGCCCAGCTCTAGCATCAGCAGCTGACCCCAACCAGCTCTTACACAGAAGTTGATCTCTTCCGACCCGTAACACCGAAGTCGGTTCTCAAACAATCCAATTCCTTCTCCAGTCACAAACACAATCAAAACTCTTTCATATAACATACAAGAACATGCAATTCTCATTTAGCATATAACAGACTTAACAGTCTATCATGGTATGACAATCAATCTATCTTTGCATAACAAACTCATCAGTCAAATATCTCGTATTCAAATCAACAAGCAATCTTTGCAAACAAACAATCTTTCAATCATTCAATAATGTTACCAACGTAACCACCCATGAGTAAACTTCCACTCACCTCAGTCCTCGATTCACGCGTGCTCAGTTGTCTAATATCACTGAGTCTGTGGTTTGCCTGAAAACACAGCAACAACCGAATCAGTCTCGAATATATAAATATATCTTCTCATATATATTTATATCTCAAATCTATCAAAACAACTCAATGAAATCACATAACACATATAATAACTCAAACCAAGCAACTTATAAAAAAATAAGCCAACAATCGGATTAGGGGCCTGTCGCGCCGCGACATAACCCTCGTCGCGCCGCGACAGGTGTCGGATTTCAAATCCGAGAGCATTCAATCGGATTTCATGCGTACTTTACTTAGAATCGGATTTGGATTTGGATTTGTGCCTCGGATTCTTATTCTCGGATTTCATAACCGGATTTTGGAGTCGGATTTCAGTTTAGGATTACAAAATCTCGGATTTTCCAACAAATCGACTTATTTTCGGATTTGAATGAAGGTCGCGCCGCGACCCTCATCGTAGCGCCGCTACGAGCATTCATCAGCATATCAACTTTCTTTAAATCCGATTTCCAGCCCACTCAACTTCTTTGTAAACATTACCAACACCCTAGTTCTTCATTCTAAACTCATACATATCATATATCATACATATATAACATCATAAACACCATTTTTTTAACAAATCAAACAACAAAATCATCAAAACCCATTTCATCTTTATGAACCAACTATGGTGTTCTTCTTTACACACATGAAAACACAATCATAACCAAGAAATCAGTAGCATGTAATAGTCATAAGCTCACCTTCTATTTGAATTATCAACCACCAAACTTTAGTTTCCAAGATTTCAAGTTTCTTTTCTTGTTCTTCTTTTTCCACCAGAGAACACACATGCACACACTTTCACTTTTCTTTTTCTTTTCTTTCTTTCTGATTTCTTTCAATACACATATACATACACACGTGTACACTCCTCAATTTTGAGGTGTCATCACCCCACACACATACATTCACACATACATATTATCATACATACATACATACATAAACAACTCTTCTAGCATATACCACATGCCAATTAACTATCAATTAATTTATTCAATATCATAATACCATATATTACGTCCAATTACTTTCAAACAAATAATCTTTCTCGATTAATTACCTTAACATACATTCAAGGTATTTTCTATAACTTTTGTTCCAAACTCAATCTTATTTAATCATAAACACATACGTTATCAACTACTCGTTTAATCACGTAACAAATATTTAAACATGCATAAATAAACATATTCAATTTACCATTAGCTCGCCTACTACTACTAGTCCGGGTTTTCGGATGTTACATAATCGATCATGTTTGTTATATCATTGTACATTGTGTTCCTGAGTTTAAACTGAGGAGGAAAGAAGGATTTTGAAAAGAAATAGATTTTGACGGCGTTCCACATCTTTTTAGGAGAGTACCGAAAGATTTCAAAAGGCAAATGCTTTCTGACTTTTCATTCATAATATTCCTTCCTAAGTCGGACAGATTTTGAAAGAAAAACAAAAAAACACTTTATGTTTTAACTTTCTATCTATTTTTTCTGGACTTATGAACACACGGTGATTACTTTTTCTTTTCTCTTGTTAATTTTCTCTCGTCTGATTTTCTTCACAAGTTTAGTGTTGTGATTGAATTGTATAGTTGTATGAGTGCAACAATAATCATATCAAGAGGGTATTTCATAGTCTTCGAGTTTAAAACTTCATAATCTTTTTTAAACATATATATATATATATATATATATTTAAAACAGATTTGTTAGAACCTAGAGGGGGGTGAATAGGTTATATGCTCACTTTTTGAAGTTTTTAACAATGTCTGCAAGTAATTAAAGAGTTTAAGGAAGAAAGATATCACCAATGGAGTAGTTTGGACACAATGATTTATAGTGGTTCAAGCAAGGGTTAACAACCTTGCTCTACATCCACTCCTTGGCCTCACCCACCAAGAGTTGCTCCACTAACTTCTCTCTTTGAAGGTAGAGATAAACCTTTTACAACTTCTCTCTAATTCTAAGGCTAGAGATGATCCTCACTTCTCTCTAATTCTAAGGCTAGAGATGATCCTCACACAATTACAAATATACAAGAAGGTAATGTAGTGTTTGAACTTTGAAGGCTTTCACTCTTGCTTCATTCTTGATCTTGAGATGTTGAATTTGTATCAAGAATATGAGCTCACAAGTTTTTGTATATGTTCTGTGTTTTTCAGATTGCAAGAGGTTCGTAAAACACAAGACTTGAGTTGCCTTAAATAAGGAAAGAGGTGCAAGAGAGAGCCCTAAGAAAAGGAAGAAGAGATAAACTTATACCTTGAACAAAAAATTCGTGAAGAAGGGAAAAGCAAGAGAGGATGAGTCTTCAACCGTGGATCAACCGTGAATCCAACCGTGCCTTCGATCACGGCTTCAACCGTAGTAAAAACCTTTATTTTTGAGGTAATTTTTAAGCTCTTAGTTGTTAATGGCGGCTAGGGTTTGTGTGGGGAAGATAAAGTGTAAGAGAGAGAGAGTAAAATAGGGTTAAAAATCGTCAGGTACCCTACGGTCGATACACGGTCGACCGTGATATCGACCGCGCCCTTTTTAAGTCTGTTTTGGTGTTTTTGCAGTACCCCGACGATCGATCCACGGTATCGACCGTGAGTCGACCGTGGTGCATCTGGAATCCATATTTTTACCATTTTCATGCTGTTTAGGTGTTGTTTTTAGGGTAAATGTTCCATCATTCCTAAACCAAGTAGTAATGTATTTCCATATTTTAACATTTCAATTTTTAGTGGTTTAGTGAATATGTCGGCAATATTTTCACATGAAGCAACCTTTTCTAAATTTATATTTCCTTTTTGCATATTGTCACGTAGGAAATGATGCCTAATTTGAATGTACCATCTTCATATTTGAAGACCAAGAAAGTAATTCAACTCATCTATCATTCTCATTTCAATTTCATCATGTATAAGATTTCAAAACTCATCACACAAAGATGATTACCAAATTTTATATTTAGGAAGTCTTTAACAAGCTCATTACTAGTCATTTTTGTATCAATCTCATGTTAGCATGTCCTAGTCTTTTATGTCACAATGTTGAATTATCAATTATAGATGCAAGACATACTTGTGTTAGGATTATCACCAAGTCTACATGTATCATGTCCATTTATCCTAACATCCTTTGCATATCAAACTTTCATGTTTAGAGAATCTAACATTCAAATCTTATAAGCTACTATCATGCTCAAAACTTGAGAATTTGATATGAAGAATGATACCTTTACCAACTACCTTTCTTCTTAGGTTGCTTTCAAACATATCCTCCATCATACTCCTTGTATTAAGTGAAGAGTTCTCTATTACCGGTCATGTGTTTTGAGCAACCACTATCAAGAATCCAATACACGAGACAGAATCTTGTTGCACCCCTACACTTGTGTAATTTTCATTCAAGATTTTGGTACCCAATGTTTCATGGGTCCAGGATGGTTAGCATCAAAAACTCCTACTCTAATCCACCTTTGTGTAATCTTGAACCCTTTATGATACCATGTGTTCATAGAGTTAATAGGTTTATGAGAATGTCTTGATTTTTGAATTGTATTTGATTTAGGCTTCTTGAATCCAAGTCCATGCCTTGTAGTTGGAGTATAAAACTTTCTTATTAATTCATTACTTGCAACCTTTGGCATACAAGTGGAAGAACTAGAAACAATGTTGCAATTTTGAACTTTTGGAAAATTCCAGTGAGACGACGGTCGATTCACGGTCGATACCGTGGGTCGACCGTGAGGCTCCTGGATTTTTTCTTCCTCTTTTTCTTTCACAAATTTGATAGGTGTTAAGTGACTAGTTGGCATGTTGTTTGAGTAACTTGAGAACCCAAGACCACCTTTATCTTTTAATGATTTTTGAATCTTTAACATCTCATCTAACTTGGTTGAACTATCTTCAAATTTTGACAAGGTGGTTGTGTCAAAATTTGTCTTTAGCTTACTTTCCAAATCTTTCAAGCTTGGAGATATATGAGAAGCAATTTTACTTTCTAGATATTTTATTTTCAAGTTCAAGTTATCATTTTCATTTCTTAACTTGACATTTTCCTTTTTCAAGCTCTTGTTATCATTTTTTAACTCCTCATTTTTAGCAAGTATTTTAGAGCTAAAGTCACATAATTGATCATATTGATGGTCATTATTATCACTATAGTAGCTAGAATCGGAATGTACCTCACTTGTCTCAAAAGCCATGAGACATTTTTCTTCTTTTATTTCCTCTTCTTCATCACTTGAGGACTCTTTGACATGTTTAGCTTTAAGTGCAATGGATTTGCTCTTTTCTTTCTTTAGCTTGGCAATCTCATCATCTTTTTGCATGATTACTTCATACACCTTGAGATTTCCTATTAGTTCATCCATTTGTAGTATGTTCAAGTCCTTTGACTCCTCAATAGCCGTCACCTTTGCTCTCCATTTTGGTGAAAGAGCCCTAAGAAACTTTCTTACAATATTTTTGTTAGAGTAAATAGTCCCAAGTGCCTTGAGACTAGTAACAATAGTATTAAACATTGCAAAAGCATCATCAATTTTCATATCATCAAATATTTGAAATTGTTCATATTGTGGCACAAGTAATTCAATTTTGTTATCTAGAACTTGAGCATTTCCTTGATGTGTGGTGACAAGAGATTTCTAAATTGAATTTGCACTTTCACATATGAAAACTCTTTCAAACTCTTTTCTAGGTAAAGCATTGTATAGAAAAAGTTTTGCTTGAAAATTTTTTGAAATCATTTTCTTATCCTCTTGATCCCATTTTTCTTTAGGGGTTGGAACATAAGCCTTTTGCTTAGAATCAAAAGGTTTTGGAACATGATCTCCTTCTTCAATAATCTCCCAAAGGTCAATATCTTTGGCCTTTACATAGGTAATGAATCTTTGCTTCCAATAGCAAAAGTCTTCTTCTTCAAGAAGTGGAGGTCTAACCATAGAATTCCCCTCTATATAATTTTGTCCCATTTTATCAACTCAAAAATTTTTAAAAAATATTTTTAGAAGATTTAAACAACTTTTCAAAAATTATCTAGAGCAACTTGCTCTGATACCAATTGTTAGAACCTAGAGGGGGGGTGAATAGGTTATATGCCCACTTTTTGAAGTTTTTAACAATGTTTGCAAGTAATTAAAGAGTTTAAGGAAGAAAGATATCACCAATGGAGTAGTTTGGACACAATGATTTATAGTGGTTCAAGCAAGGGTTAACAACCTTGCTCTACATCCACTCCTTGGCCTCACCCACCAAGAGTTGCTCTACTAACTTCTCTCTTTGAAGGTAGAGATAAACCTTTTACAACTTCTCTCTAATTCTAAGGCTAGAGATGATCCTCACTTCTCTCTAATTCTAAGGCTAGAGATGATCCTCACTTCTCTCTAATTCTAAGGTTAGAGATGATCCTCACTTCTCTCTAATTCTAAGGCTAGAGATGATCCTCACACAATTACAAATATACAAGAAGGTAATGTAGTGTTTAAACTTTGAAGGCTTTCACTCTTGCTTCATTATTGATCTTGAGATGTTGAATTTGTATCAAGAATATGAGCTCACAAGTTTTTGTATATGTTCTGTGTTTTTCAGATTGCAAGAGGTTCGCAAAACACAAGACTTGAGTTGCCTTAAATAAGGAAAGAGGTGCAAGCTCAAAAAGTGTCCAGACTGTCCACGGTCGATCCACGGTCGACCGTGGCATCGACCGTCGGCCTGCTGGAACTTTTTGAGACTTGTGAATATAGACGTTGGCCTTTTACCAAAATCACACACAACCCATTTTTACCATAAAAATACACTGAAAAGAAGCTTAAAAAAAGTTGGGTTAGTGTCATACTTCTTAAGTTTGAATTTAATCATAAAAATGGTAGTTTAGAAACCAAATGCACAAAGCATGTTGGAAGTTTACCTCTTTGAGAGATTCCTTTTGCTAAATATGGTTTTGGCTTATTTCAATAGAAGATTATGTTTAGTATTTGCCAAAATAGGAATTCATTTGCTTTGACTACCAAGCTTGTGATTTTATAAAAAATTTCTCAATTTTTATAAAAGTTTTTATAAAAATTATTTTATAAAAACTTAAACTCATTTAATTATTTATTTTGTAAGCTCATAAACTTTGAACGTTTATTTGTAGGAATCTTCGACATCAGCTTCTACTTGAACTCGGATCTTGACGATTGGAGCTTGGCCATTTGATGAAGCTTGTTTTGTAGATTATAGATGAGAATATATTTGATTGAATATATATATATGTATATGTGCACATATGTTAATGTTAATACATACAATTATATAAACAAGTTGTAAATTTTTATGTCAACAAAAGAGGATATATTTGTAAGCATATTTTTCCCAACAAGTTTCCTCTAAAACCTTCTTTAAATAAAATAGAGGATTTGTTTTATCAAAACTGTATTTTTCAGAGGAAAAATGATAATCACGTTATTAAAAGGATTAAAGTTACGTAATGACATGAAAGTTATCCTAATGTTTCAATATGATACTTAAAGTATCTTTTATATATATATGACCATTAAACTTGTTAAAAAGTGTTAATATACCTCTTTTTTAACCTGCAACCAGTTTGGCCGGTAAAATCATAATTTTTAAACTCTAAAATCAGTCCCCCCTTTATTCAAGTGTTAGGGCATGTTATGGAATATGAATCTTGTCCTAATATTCCAATATGGTATTTAAAGTATTTTTTCTATACACGTCAGAACATCTTCTAAAAGCTTTACTTTTTCCTTCATTTTTGACTTTAATAACTCCATCTTGGCTTTGTACATGACTAACAAAGCAAAGAATTTGCACTTCTTACCAACTACTTGCAACAATTAATGCATTTACAAGATCAATTAGGGCAATTTTTACAAATTTCAGTGACTAATCATACAAAATCATACCAAATACTTAGGACATGTTAGGAATCTTCCACCAGCGTTGTTTCTTGTCCAAACATTTTACTGGTTTCTCATAATAGCATTTACTTGGAAACTATGAATTTGGGTTGGAGTTGTAGGACGATGATGAATACATTCTCGCTACCTTCAAGAGCTCTAAATGAACAATTCGTCTAATTTTTTATGCATCACTGATTTAAAATGGTAAGCAAATACATCAAATTAGGGTTTTACCTGTTTAGTGGGTAACATTTGATGTAAATGATATATTAACACATTTTTAACAAGTTAAATCATCGTATGTATAAAAAAATACTTTAACGCCCTATTCTCAAGTTTAATAAGGAGAGGAAAGGAAAGGAAAGGAAATCCTTTCCTTTTAAATCATTTCAAAATCGGAAGGAAAGATTTTTGAACAAATTAAGCCTACACTCCCACTCCAAATCTCTCCATTTCCTTTCCCTCCTTAAATGAAACTTACATGAAACTCAAAAACATCTTTTAGGTAGATTTTCTTCCAAATCCGAGTATTATATTAAAACAAACTTAGTGACATTAAACATTATTCGACCCGACGGCAGCAAGGACGTGTTTGACGCAGAAAATTTCTACTTTGGTTTTTTAATCAAAATTTTCAAACTTCTGATTTCTAACGCAATTCATGCCTTTTGTGAAAAGCAAATTCACAAAAAGCAAATTCAAACACGGCAGCAATTCCGTGTTTGACCCACGGAATCTTCTGATATCTTCAGCCACCGGGCCAATCGGAATACATGACGACGGCGGGTTTCCGGTTACTGGACGACAAGTCGTTAAGAGAATACATAAAAGCCACGCCGTCTTTGGTTTCGAACCTGGGAAATGAAGTTGATAACTTGAAAATCAAAGAAGTTGGCGATGGCAATCTTAATTTCGTCTACATCGTTATCTCTCCGTCTGGTTCCATCGTCATCAAACAGGTTTTTCTTCCACCATTTAGTACTTGGAATTTTCATAATTAGTTAATTACATAAAATTGTTCGTGATAGTCAACAATCATGATCGTCACTGTTAAGTTGATTTCTTTGTCTGGAAATACTTGTGGGGTGTTTGGGATTTTATTAGAACTTCCCCCTTTAAAGTAACCACTTATAATTGGCTGCAACAATTGAGATAGAGTTTGAATATGAACTCTTTGTTGAGTATTGGGACGAGTGTGATTTTCTAACGCGCTTACTCCTTAGTCTACTCATAGCTCGTAATCAATTGGTTTTGAGTTGGAAGCCCACAAACTTACCTGTTACGATAGTCATGTCCACCTGTGGTTGGCCAAACAGCCACACACTTCACTTAACCCATAAACATCCAAGTGTCAGGCGTAAAGAACGACGTGAGTCGGGTGTTAAGTATTGTCCCACATCGGACTAGTGTGACTCTTTAATGTGCTTAATAAAAGTTCTGAGTTACTCCACTCATAGTCAACTGGTTTCGAGTTTGAACCACAAACTTACACTATTTGTTTAAGGATAGCAGATTCAAGTGTCAAGATAATCCAAATCACATAACCAATTTGAATGAGCAAATGCTTATCTACTTAATTAGATCATAATAAAAACCAATCCAAAACACAGCTGTTAATGGTGATCATGAATTCAGATTTTTTATTCTCGAGTAAAATACATATTTTGTAGCTTCACTCCATATTTCATGTGGGCAGGCTGTACCGTATATTCGTTTAATTGGTGAATCATGGCCAATGACAAAGGAAAGATCATATTTTGAAGCAACTGCTCTTAAACGTCAACATAGTTTGTCTCCTAAACATGTTCCAGAAGTTTATCACTTTGACAGAACAATGTCGTTAATTGGTATGCAATATATAGAACCACCACATATAATCTTGAGGAAAGGATTAGTTGCAGGAATTGAGTACCCCTTATTAGCCGAACATATGGCAGAATTCATGGCTAACACTCTCTTTTACTCATCTCTTCTATATCTCACGACTACACGACACAAAAGTGCAGGTGAACACTAGTGTTTTCTTGTATTTTTTTGTTCAGGTTTTGACAAAATTTGTGGGATATCTTATTGCACTTGACTCGTGTGTTTACCTCCTCATTTTTGTGCAGTGGCTGAATTTTGTGCAAATGTGGAGATATGCCGGTTGACTGAGCAAGTGGTTTTTTCAGACCCTTACAAGATTTCTGAACATAACCGCTGGACATCACCTTATCTTGATATTGATGCTGAGGCAATCCGGAATGACAAAATATTAAAGATTGAGGTTGCTGAGCTGAAGTCGAAGTATATACTCAATTACCCATGTTTTATTTTACCTTTATAGTTTTTATTAGATTTCCCATTTTTACTTTTATCTCTGGAAGCTGTTCTATATGCAAATTGATACCTATATACCGTGCAGGTTTTGTGAAAAAACACAAGCTCTAATACATGGTGATCTCCATACCAGTTCTGTCATGGTTACTCATGAATCAACTCAAGTCATTGATCCAGAATTTGCTTTCTATGGGCCAATGGGGTTTGATGTTGGTGCTTTTATTGGAAATCTGTTTTTGGCTTATTTCGCACAAGATGGGCATGCAGATCATGAAAATGACCGAAAAGTATGTCTTTCCTTTGATTTTATTTTGCACAAGATCGGCGTGCAATTCTTGAGAAAATTTGTAGCTTAGGCTTGGTTTGGACTCGGCTTATGTAGCTCGAGTCATGTTATATTCTATCATACTCTGTAGATGTTAAATTATTACTTACGTTACACAATATCTTTCTTATTGTGAACGCAGACATACAAAGCATGGATAATAGACACAATAGCAGACACTTGGAATCTGTTTTATAAAAAGTTTACATCTCTTTGGGATATACACAAGGAGGGTCCTGGTGAGGCATATCTTCATGAAATTTATAATGATTTGGAGCTCCAGGAGCTTGTTAAACAGAAATACATGATTGATTTGTTTCATGATTCTCTTGGATTTGCTGCTGCCAAAATGATAAGGTAAATCAGAGCTTATGCAATTATGTTTAACATATTTCCTCCATCTCATTTAAATTGTGACATTTGATTTTATACGTAGTTAAGGGAACTGCATAGATCAGTAAAGTCTACACAGAAATACATGAAAACAACAAGCACTTAATTTTTATTATTTTTTGTAAGAATTACTTGGTTAAACATATTTATAATTATCACATACCAATACGTGAACATTTTTCCATTATGATAACTAATTGGACTGGATTTTGATTCATCAATCAGATTCTTCTTATTGTTTGGTTCACAGTATGAACCTTGACAACAATGGTGAATAGTTTTTTAAATGTGTTTGATTATTTGGGGTTCTTATCACAGGAGAATTGTTGGGGTGGCTCATGTTGAGGATCTTGAGTCAATCAGTGATCCTGTTAAACGAGCAGATTGTGAACGACGGGCACTTGACTTTGCCAAGAATCTTATGAAGAAACGAAGAAATTTCAACACCATTACTGATGTTATTTCTGAGGCTCGTTAATCCATATACAACGTGAATGATATGCAAATAGTACTGTACCCTTGCTTAATTTTCTTATGTATTGCTAAATTGGTAATGGCATTGTAATCAAGAATCTGGAAGTTTAACCTTTAGTTTATTCAATGGTAATATGTGTAATGCTCAAGAATGTTTTTGTAATAAGTAATTTCCTTTACACGAGAACATATTTATGAACCGTAGGTTCTTTGTAAATCGCGGGAATGACTTGAACATTAGGATCGAAGATTCCAAGGTTCATAATGGTTGGTATGTCAAACAATTGAAGTTTGATGTCCAAGAGTCATGTTATTTTGACACTTTTCATGGATTATTTGCAGGCTGTGTTACTGTGCAACACTTTTCATGTTCATAGATGTATCAATGTGAGGTTTGTGCATTTGCATCAGTTCTATTATTTCATGTACCAATGCCCCCATTGGACCGCTCGGGTTTTATTGTTTGGGTTTGTTAGGTTGAGTTTTTCACTACATTTTCTTTCTTCTAGGGGAAATTGAACCAGACTAGTTTCAGTTCGAAGAAAACCGAATTGAGATCTGCGTTTATATTTGGTTTGGTTTCGGTCCCTACTGGAATATGCAAATTCAGATGTTTAGTTCTTTAGGTTCATACTATGATCACCAAGTAGAGGTATAGATTTTATTAGTTTTTATATAGTTGCAAAACGGTTGGGTTAATCCCATTGTTTAAAAGGCGTCCGCCGTTAAGAAATAGACCAAGATGGCGAGTCAAGGTGCATCTTTACGCGTCAAATAGTGAGTTTTTTAAGGCATGGCGCGAAGAAAATTATTTTTTTTAAAAAATTGGACTTCTTTTTTGTATCCATTTTAAGATCATGTATGTCGAACTTCTATAGATTAGTATTTTGTAATTTGTATAAGTTATTTTGCTTCTCATTTGTGCAACTTTGTGTAATTTGTATCTAAATAGTTATAAATTGCATATATACGATTATAAAATATATACAAAATTATTGCCTTATAAAACGTTATGGCTTCGCCATAGTTCTTCAAGCTTTAGGCTTGACCCCGTCACCATAACACGCCTTACGTTATTTAAAATCATTATTAATCCAGAACCAAATGGAAACCTGAAAGCTAGTTTATAGTTTTGATACCCAAATATAACAACCGAGACATTGGTCCTGAATCTACTAAATGTCTAACTCAAGCCATTTTTTTTTAAAATGCTGCGGAAGCGTATTCTAATTTTCATTTAACATAAACATCACAAGAACAAAGTACTTTACAAATCACAACATTCTTTTGTGTTACAAAAGATTATAAAACGTGGCTCGTCTCTTCTTAAAATACAATATCAGAGTATTGGTCAAATTCCCCTTTCCACAAACAAAGCTAAACAGCTACTCACATAAAACTGCAAAAAGCAATCAACCGTGGGGGCTTAGCACAAAGCTAAGTGAATGGAAGCTACAGACAAGCACATAACAATCACTGTTCCTAACGGAACCTCTGAACATCAATCCCAACAATCAATCCGTCAATTCAACAATCTCTTCCATCCCGAGGACCGGCGGTTCTGCCGAACCTACAACCAAAGCTGGCCAAAGCAAAGGTTTACCGATAGCTCCCTGCCGATTGGCACAGTAAACTCCCCTCTGAGCAACAAATGCAACAGAGGAGCTACTACCGTTCAACCAACCGCAAGCGAGCCCAGCTCTAGCATCAGCAGCTGACCCCAACCAGCTCTTACACAGAAGTTGATCTCTTCCGACCCGTAACACCGAAGTCGGTTCTCAAACAATCCAATTCCTTCTCCAGTCACAAACACAATCAAAACTCTTTCATATAACATACAAGAACATGCAATTCTCATTTAGCATATAACAGACTTAACAGTCTATCATGGTATGACAATCAATCTATCTTTGCATAACAAACTCATCAGTCAAATATCTCGTATTCAAATCAACAAGCAATCTTTGCAAACAAACAATCTTTCAATCATTCAATAATGTTACCAACGTAACCACCCATGAGTAAACTTCCACTCACCTCAGTCCTCGATTCACGCGTGCTCAGTTGTCTAATATCACTGAGTCTGTGGTTTGCCTGAAAACACAGCAACAACCGAATCAGTCTCGAATATATAAATATATCTTCTCATATATATTTATATCTCAAATCTATCAAAACAACTCAATGAAATCACATAACACATATAATAACTCAAACCAAGCAACTTATAAAAAAATAAGCCAACAATCGGATTAGGGGCCTGTCGCGCCGCGACATAACCCTCGTCGCGCCGCGACAGGTGTCGGATTTCAAATCCGAGAGCATTCAATCGGATTTCATGCGTACTTTACTTAGAATCGGATTTGGATTTGGATTTGTGCCTCGGATTCTTATTCTCGGATTTCATAACCGGATTTTGGAGTCGGATTTCAGTTTAGGATTACAAAATCTCGGATTTTCCAACAAATCGACTTATTTTCGGATTTGAATGAAGGTCGCGCCGCGACCCTCATCGTAGCGCCGCTACGAGCATTCATCAGCATATCAACTTTCTTTAAATCCGATTTCCAGCCCACTCAACTTCTTTGTAAACATTACCAACACCCTAGTTCTTCATTCTAAACTCATACATATCATATATCATACATATATAACATCATAAACACCATTTTTTTAACAAATCAAACAACAAAATCATCAAAACCCATTTCATCTTTATGAACCAACTATGGTGTTCTTCTTTACACACATGAAAACACAATCATAACCAAGAAATCAGTAGCATGTAATAGTCATAAGCTCACCTTCTATTTGAATTATCAACCACCAAACTTTAGTTTCCAAGATTTCAAGTTTCTTTTCTTGTTCTTCTTTTTCCACCAGAGAACACACATGCACACACTTTCACTTTTCTTTTTCTTTTCTTTCTTTCTGATTTCTTTCAATACACATATACATACACACGTGTACACTCCTCAATTTTGAGGTGTCATCACCCCACACACATACATTCACACATACATATTATCATACATACATACATACATAAACAACTCTTCTAGCATATACCACATGCCAATTAACTATCAATTAATTTATTCAATATCATAATACCATATATTACGTCCAATTACTTTCAAACAAATAATCTTTCTCGATTAATTACCTTAACATACATTCAAGGTATTTTCTATAACTTTTGTTCCAAACTCAATCTTATTTAATCATAAACACATACGTTATCAACTACTCGTTTAATCACGTAACAAATATTTAAACATGCATAAATAAACATATTCAATTTACCATTAGCTCGCCTACTACTACTAGTCCGGGTTTTCGGATGTTACATAATCGATCATGTTTGTTATATCATTGTACATTGTGTTCCTGAGTTTAAACTGAGGAGGAAAGAAGGATTTTGAAAAGAAATAGATTTTGACGGCGTTCCACATCTTTTTAGGAGAGTACCGAAAGATTTCAAAAGGCAAATGCTTTCTGACTTTTCATTCATAATATTCCTTCCTAAGTCGGACAGATTTTGAAAGAAAAACAAAAAAACACTTTATGTTTTAACTTTCTATCTATTTTTTCTGGACTTATGAACACACGGTGATTACTTTTTCTTTTCTCTTGTTAATTTTCTCTCGTCTGATTTTCTTCACAAGTTTAGTGTTGTGATTGAATTGTATAGTTGTATGAGTGCAACAATAATCATATCAAGAGGGTATTTCATAGTCTTCGAGTTTAAAACTTCATAATCTTTTTTAAACATATATATATATATATATATATATATTTAAAACAGATTTGTTAGAACCTAGAGGGGGGTGAATAGGTTATATGCCCACTTTTTGAAGTTTTTAACAATGTCTGCAAGTAATTAAAGAGTTTAAGGAAGAAAGATATCACCAATGGAGTAGTTTGGACACAATGATTTATAGTGGTTCAAGCAAGGGTTAACAACCTTGCTCTACATCCACTCCTTGGCCTCACCCACCAAGAGTTGCTCCACTAACTTCTCTCTTTGAAGGTAGAGATAAACCTTTTACAACTTCTCTCTAATTCTAAGGCTAGAGATGATCCTCACTTCTCTCTAATTCTAAGGCTAGAGATGATCCTCACACAATTACAAATATACAAGAAGGTAATGTAGTGTTTGAACTTTGAAGGCTTTCACTCTTGCTTCATTCTTGATCTTGAGATGTTGAATTTGTATCAAGAATATGAGCTCACAAGTTTTTGTATATGTTCTGTGTTTTTCAGATTGCAAGAGGTTCGTAAAACACAAGACTTGAGTTGCCTTAAATAAGGAAAGAGGTGCAAGAGAGAGCCCTAAGAAAAGGAAGAAGAGATAAACTTATACCTTGAACAAAAAATTCGTGAAGAAGGGAAAAGCAAGAGAGGATGAGTCTTCAACCGTGGATCAACCGTGAATCCAACCGTGCCTTCGATCACGGCTTCAACCGTAGTAAAAACCTTTATTTTTGAGGTAATTTTTAAGCTCTTAGTTGTTAATGGCGGCTAGGGTTTGTGTGGGGAAGATAAAGTGTAAGAGAGAGAGAGTAAAATAGGGTTAAAAATCGTCAGGTACCCTACGGTCGATACACGGTCGACCGTGATATCGACCGCGCCCTTTTTAAGTCTGTTTTGGTGTTTTTGCAGTACCCCGATGATCGATCCACGGTATCGACCGTGAGTCGACCGTGGTGCATCTGGAATCCATATTTTTACCATTTTCATGCTGTTTAGGTGTTGTTTTTAGGGTAAATGTTCCATCATTCCTAAACCAAGTAGTAATGTATTTCCATATTTTAACATTTCAATTTTTAGTGGTTTAGTGAATATGTCGGCAATATTTTCACATGAAGCAACCTTTTCTAAATTTATATTTCCTTTTTGCATATTGTCACGTAGGAAATGATGCCTAATTTGAATGTACCATCTTCATATTTGAAGACCAAGAAAGTAATTCAACTCATCTATCATTCTCATTTCAATTTCATCATGTATAAGATTTCAAAACTCATCACACAAAGATGATTACCAAATTTTATATTTAGGAAGTCTTTAACAAGCTCATTACTAGTCATTTTTGTATCAATCTCATGTTAGCATGTCCTAGTCTTTTATGTCACAATGTTGAATTATCAATTATAGATGCAAGACATACTTGTGTTAGGATTATCACCAAGTCTACATGTATCATGTCCATTTATCCTAACATCCTTTGCATATCAAACTTTCATGTTTAGAGAATCTAACATTCAAATCTTATAAGCTACTATCATGCTCAAAACTTGAGAATTTGATATGAAGAATGATACCTTTACCAACTACCTTTCTTCTTAGGTTGCTTTCAAACATATCCTCCATCATACTCCTTGTATTAAGTGAAGAGTTCTCTATTACCGGTCATGTGTTTTGAGCAACCACTATCAAGAATCCAATACACGAGACAGAATCTTGTTGCACCCCTACACTTGTGTAATTTTCATTCAAGATTTTGGTACCCAATGTTTCATGGGTCCAGGATGGTTAGCATCAAAAACTCCTACTCTAATCCACCTTTGTGTAATCTTGAACCCTTTATGATACCATGTGTTCATAGAGTTAATAGGTTTATGAGAATGTCTTGATTTTTGAATTGTATTTGATTTAGGCTTCTTGAATCCAAGTCCATGCCTTGTAGTTGGAGTATAAAACTTTCTTATTAATTCATTACTTGCAACCTTTGGCATACAAGTGGAAGAACTAGAAACAATGTTGCAATTTTGAACTTTTGGAAAATTCCAGTGAGACGACGGTCGATTCACGGTCGATACCGTGGGTCGACCGTGAGGCTCCTGGATTTTTTCTTCCTCTTTTTCTTTCACAAATTTGATAGGTGTTAAGTGACTAGTTGGCATGTTGTTTGAGTAACTTGAGAACCCAAGACCACCTTTATCTTTTAATGATTTTTGAATCTTTAACATCTCATCTAACTTGGTTGAACTATCTTCAAATTTTGACAAGGTGGTTGTGTCAAAATTTGTCTTTAGCTTACTTTCCAAATCTTTCAAGCTTGGAGATATATGAGAAGCAATTTTACTTTCTAGATATTTTATTTTCAAGTTCAAGTTATCATTTTCATTTCTTAACTTGACATTTTCCTTTTTCAAGCTCTTGTTATCATTTTTTAACTCCTCATTTTTAGCAAGTATTTTAGAGCTAAAGTCACATAATTGATCATATTGATGGTCATTATTATCACTATAGTAGCTAGAATCGGAATGTACCTCACTTGTCTCAAAAGCCATGAGACATTTTTCTTCTTTTATTTCCTCTTCTTCATCACTTGAGGACTCTTTGACATGTTTAGCTTTAAGTGCAATGGATTTGCTCTTTTCTTTCTTTAGCTTGGCAATCTCATCATCTTTTTGCATGATTACTTCATACACCTTGAGATTTCCTATTAGTTCATCCATTTGTAGTATGTTCAAGTCCTTTGACTCCTCAATAGCCGTCACCTTTGCTCTCCATTTTGGTGAAAGAGCCCTAAGAAACTTTCTTACAATATTTTTGTTAGAGTAAATAGTCCCAAGTGCCTTGAGACTAGTAACAATAGTATTAAACATTGCAAAAGCATCATCAATTTTCATATCATCAAATATTTGAAATTGTTCATATTGTGGCACAAGTAATTCAATTTTGTTATCTAGAACTTGAGCATTTCCTTGATGTGTGGTGACAAGAGATTTCTAAATTGAATTTGCACTTTCACATATGAAAACTCTTTCAAACTCTTTTCTAGGTAAAGCATTGTATAGAAAAAGTTTTGCTTGAAAATTTTTTGAAATCATTTTCTTATCCTCTTGATCCCATTTTTCTTTAGGGGTTGGAACATAAGCCTTTTGCTTAGAATCAAAAGGTTTTGGAACATGATCTCCTTCTTCAATAATCTCCCAAAGGTCAATATCTTTGGCCTTTACATAGGTAATGAATCTTTGCTTCCAATAGCAAAAGTCTTCTTCTTCAAGAAGTGGAGGTCTAACCATAGAATTCCCCTCTATATAATTTTGTCCCATTTTATCAACTCAAAAATTTTTAAAAAATATTTTTAGAAGATTTAAACAACTTTTCAAAAATTATCTAGAGCAACTTGCTCTGATACCAATTGTTAGAACCTAGAGGGGGGGTGAATAGGTTATATGCCCACTTTTTGAAGTTTTTAACAATGTTTGCAAGTAATTAAAGAGTTTAAGGAAGAAAGATATCACCAATGGAGTAGTTTGGACACAATGATTTATAGTGGTTCAAGCAAGGGTTAACAACCTTGCTCTACATCCACTCCTTGGCCTCACCCACCAAGAGTTGCTCTACTAACTTCTCTCTTTGAAGGTAGAGATAAACCTTTTACAACTTCTCTCTAATTCTAAGGCTAGAGATGATCCTCACTTCTCTCTAATTCTAAGGCTAGAGATGATCCTCACTTCTCTCTAATTCTAAGGTTAGAGATGATCCTCACTTCTCTCTAATTCTAAGGCTAGAGATGATCCTCACACAATTACAAATATACAAGAAGGTAATGTAGTGTTTAAACTTTGAAGGCTTTCACTCTTGCTTCATTATTGATCTTGAGATGTTGAATTTGTATCAAGAATATGAGCTCACAAGTTTTTGTATATGTTCTGTGTTTTTCAGATTGCAAGAGGTTCGCAAAACACAAGACTTGAGTTGCCTTAAATAAGGAAAGAGGTGCAAGCTCAAAAAGTGTCCAGACTGTCCACGGTCGATCCACGGTCGACCGTGGCATCGACCGTCGGCCTGCTGGAACTTTTTGAGACTTGTGAATATAGACGTTGGCCTTTTACCAAAATCACACACAACCCATTTTTACCATAAAAATACACTGAAAAGAAGCTTAAAAAAAGTTGGGTTAGTGTCATACTTCTTAAGTTTGAATTTAATCATAAAAATGGTAGTTTAGAAACCAAATGCACAAAGCATGTTGGAAGTTTACCTCTTTGAGAGATTCCTTTTGCTAAATATGGTTTTGGCTTATTTCAATAGAAGATTATGTTTAGTATTTGCCAAAATAGGAATTCATTTGCTTTGACTACCAAGCTTGTGATTTTATAAAAAATTTCTCAATTTTTATAAAAGTTTTTATAAAAATTATTTTATAAAAACTTAAACTCATTTAATTATTTATTTTGTAAGCTCATAAACTTTGAACGTTTATTTGTAGGAATCTTCGACATCAGCTTCTACTTGAACTCGGATCTTGACGATTGGAGCTTGGCCATTTGATGAAGCTTGTTTTGTAGATTATAGATGAGAATATATTTGATTGAATATATATATATGTATATGTGCACATATGTTAATGTTAATACATACAATTATATAAACAAGTTGTAAATTTTTATGTCAACAAAAGAGGATATATTTGTAAGCATATTTTTCCCAACAAGTTTCCTCTAAAACCTTCTTTAAATAAAATAGAGGATTTGTTTTATCAAAACTGTATTTTTCAGAGGAAAAATGATAATCACGTTATTAAAAGGATTAAAGTTACGTAATGACATGAAAGTTATCCTAATGTTTCAATATGATACTTAAAGTATCTTTTATATATATATGACCATTAAACTTGTTAAAAAGTGTTAATATACCTCTTTTTTAACCTGCAACCAGTTTGGCCGGTAAAATCATAATTTTTAAACTCTAAAATCAGTCCCCCCTTTATTCAAGTGTTAGGGCATGTTATGGAATATGAATCTTGTCCTAATATTCCAATATGGTATTTAAAGTATTTTTTCTATACACGTCAGAACATCTTCTAAAAGCTTTACTTTTTCCTTCATTTTTGACTTTAATAACTCCATCTTGGCTTTGTACATGACTAACAAAGCAAAGAATTTGCACTTCTTACCAACTACTTGCAACAATTAATGCATTTACAAGATCAATTAGGGCAATTTTTACAAATTTCAGTGACTAATCATACAAAATCATACCAAATACTTAGGACATGTTAGGAATCTTCCACCAGCGTTGTTTCTTGTCCAAACATTTTACTGGTTTCTCATAATAGCATTTACTTGGAAACTATGAATTTGGGTTGGAGTTGTAGGACGATGATGAATACATTCTCGCTACCTTCAAGAGCTCTAAATGAACAATTCGTCTAATTTTTTATGCATCACTGATTTAAAATGGTAAGCAAATACATCAAATTAGGGTTTTACCTGTTTAGTGGGTAACATTTGATGTAAATGATATATTAACACATTTTTAACAAGTTAAATCATCGTATGTATAAAAAAATACTTTAACGCCCTATTCTCAAGTTTAATAAGGAGAGGAAAGGAAAGGAAAGGAAATCCTTTCCTTTTAAATCATTTCAAAATCGGAAGGAAAGATTTTTGAACAAATTAAGCCTACACTCCCACTCCAAATCTCTCCATTTCCTTTCCCTCCTTAAATGAAACTTACATGAAACTCAAAAACATCTTTTAGGTAGATTTTCTTCCAAATCCGAGTATTATATTAAAACAAACTTAGTGACATTAAACATTATTCGACCCGACGGCAGCAAGGACGTGTTTGACGCAGAAAATTTCTACTTTGGTTTTTTAATCAAAATTTTCAAACTTCTGATTTCTAACGCAATTCATGCCTTTTGTGAAAAGCAAATTCACAAAAAGCAAATTCAAACACGGCAGCAATTCCGTGTTTGACCCACGGAATCTTCTGATATCTTCAGCCACCGGGCCAATCGGAATACATGACGACGGCGGGTTTCCGGTTACTGGACGACAAGTCGTTAAGAGAATACATAAAAGCCACGCCGTCTTTGGTTTCGAACCTGGGAAATGAAGTTGATAACTTGAAAATCAAAGAAGTTGGCGATGGCAATCTTAATTTCGTCTACATCGTTATCTCTCCGTCTGGTTCCATCGTCATCAAACAGGTTTTTCTTCCACCATTTAGTACTTGGAATTTTCATAATTAGTTAATTACATAAAATTGTTCGTGATAGTCAACAATCATGATCGTCACTGTTAAGTTGATTTCTTTGTCTGGAAATACTTGTGGGGTGTTTGGGATTTTATTAGAACTTCCCCCTTTAAAGTAACCACTTATAATTGGCTGCAACAATTGAGATAGAGTTTGAATATGAACTCTTTGTTGAGTATTGGGACGAGTGTGATTTTCTAACGCGCTTACTCCTTAGTCTACTCATAGCTCGTAATCAATTGGTTTTGAGTTGGAAGCCCACAAACTTACCTGTTACGATAGTCATGTCCACCTGTGGTTGGCCAAACAGCCACACACTTCACTTAACCCATAAACATCCAAGTGTCAGGCGTAAAGAACGACGTGAGTCGGGTGTTAAGTATTGTCCCACATCGGACTAGTGTGACTCTTTAATGTGCTTAATAAAAGTTCTGAGTTACTCCACTCATAGTCAACTGGTTTCGAGTTTGAACCACAAACTTACACTATTTGTTTAAGGATAGCAGATTCAAGTGTCAAGATAATCCAAATCACATAACCAATTTGAATGAGCAAATGCTTATCTACTTAATTAGATCATAATAAAAACCAATCCAAAACACAGCTGTTAATGGTGATCATGAATTCAGATTTTTTATTCTCGAGTAAAATACATATTTTGTAGCTTCACTCCATATTTCATGTGGGCAGGCTGTACCGTATATTCGTTTAATTGGTGAATCATGGCCAATGACAAAGGAAAGATCATATTTTGAAGCAACTGCTCTTAAACGTCAACATAGTTTGTCTCCTAAACATGTTCCAGAAGTTTATCACTTTGACAGAACAATGTCGTTAATTGGTATGCAATATATAGAACCACCACATATAATCTTGAGGAAAGGATTAGTTGCAGGAATTGAGTACCCCTTATTAGCCGAACATATGGCAGAATTCATGGCTAACACTCTCTTTTACTCATCTCTTCTATATCTCACGACTACACGACACAAAAGTGCAGGTGAACACTAGTGTTTTCTTGTATTTTTTTGTTCAGGTTTTGACAAAATTTGTGGGATATCTTATTGCACTTGACTCGTGTGTTTACCTCCTCATTTTTGTGCAGTGGCTGAATTTTGTGCAAATGTGGAGATATGCCGGTTGACTGAGCAAGTGGTTTTTTCAGACCCTTACAAGATTTCTGAACATAACCGCTGGACATCACCTTATCTTGATATTGATGCTGAGGCAATCCGGAATGACAAAATATTAAAGATTGAGGTTGCTGAGCTGAAGTCGAAGTATATACTCAATTACCCATGTTTTATTTTACCTTTATAGTTTTTATTAGATTTCCCATTTTTACTTTTATCTCTGGAAGCTGTTCTATATGCAAATTGATACCTATATACCGTGCAGGTTTTGTGAAAAAACACAAGCTCTAATACATGGTGATCTCCATACCAGTTCTGTCATGGTTACTCATGAATCAACTCAAGTCATTGATCCAGAATTTGCTTTCTATGGGCCAATGGGGTTTGATGTTGGTGCTTTTATTGGAAATCTGTTTTTGGCTTATTTCGCACAAGATGGGCATGCAGATCATGAAAATGACCGAAAAGTATGTCTTTCCTTTGATTTTATTTTGCACAAGATCGGCGTGCAATTCTTGAGAAAATTTGTAGCTTAGGCTTGGTTTGGACTCGGCTTATGTAGCTCGAGTCATGTTATATTCTATCATACTCTGTAGATGTTAAATTATTACTTACGTTACACAATATCTTTCTTATTGTGAACGCAGACATACAAAGCATGGATAATAGACACAATAGCAGACACTTGGAATCTGTTTTATAAAAAGTTTACATCTCTTTGGGATATACACAAGGAGGGTCCTGGTGAGGCATATCTTCATGAAATTTATAATGATTTGGAGCTCCAGGAGCTTGTTAAACAGAAATACATGATTGATTTGTTTCATGATTCTCTTGGATTTGCTGCTGCCAAAATGATAAGGTAAATCAGAGCTTATGCAATTATGTTTAACATATTTCCTCCATCTCATTTAAATTGTGACATTTGATTTTATACGTAGTTAAGGGAACTGCATAGATCAGTAAAGTCTACACAGAAATACATGAAAACAACAAGCACTTAATTTTTATTATTTTTTGTAAGAATTACTTGGTTAAACATATTTATAATTATCACATACCAATACGTGAACATTTTTCCATTATGATAACTAATTGGACTGGATTTTGATTCATCAATCAGATTCTTCTTATTGTTTGGTTCACAGTATGAACCTTGACAACAATGGTGAATAGTTTTTTAAATGTGTTTGATTATTTGGGGTTCTTATCACAGGAGAATTGTTGGGGTGGCTCATGTTGAGGATCTTGAGTCAATCAGTGATCCTGTTAAACGAGCAGATTGTGAACGACGGGCACTTGACTTTGCCAAGAATCTTATGAAGAAACGAAGAAATTTCAACACCATTACTGATGTTATTTCTGAGGCTCGTTAATCCATATACAACGTGAATGATATGCAAATAGTACTGTACCCTTGCTTAATTTTCTTATGTATTGCTAAATTGGTAATGGCATTGTAATCAAGAATCTGGAAGTTTAACCTTTAGTTTATTCAATGGTAATATGTGTAATGCTCAAGAATGTTTTTGTAATAAGTAATTTCCTTTACACGAGAACATATTTATGAACCGTAGGTTCTTTGTAAATCGCGGGAATGACTTGAACATTAGGATCGAAGATTCCAAGGTTCATAATGGTTGGTATGTCAAACAATTGAAGTTTGATGTCCAAGAGTCATGTTATTTTGACACTTTTCATGGATTATTTGCAGGCTGTGTTACTGTGCAACACTTTTCATGTTCATAGATGTATCAATGTGAGGTTTGTGCATTTGCATCAGTTCTATTATTTCATGTACCAATGCCCCCATTGGACCGCTCGGGTTTTATTGTTTGGGTTTGTTAGGTTGAGTTTTTCACTACATTTTCTTTCTTCTAGGGGAAATTGAACCAGACTAGTTTCAGTTCGAAGAAAACCGAATTGAGATCTGCGTTTATATTTGGTTTGGTTTCGGTCCCTACTGGAATATGCAAATTCAGATGTTTAGTTCTTTAGGTTCATACTATGATCACCAAGTAGAGGTATAGATTTTATTAGTTTTTATATAGTTGCAAAACGGTTGGGTTAATCCCATTGTTTAAAAGGCGTCCGCCGTTAAGAAATAGACCAAGATGGCGAGTCAAGGTGCATCTTTACGCGTCAAATAGTGAGTTTTTTAAGGCATGGCGCGAAGAAAATTATTTTTTTTAAAAAATTGGACTTCTTTTTTGTATCCATTTTAAGATCATGTATGTCGAACTTCTATAGATTAGTATTTTGTAATTTGTATAAGTTATTTTGCTTCTCATTTGTGCAACTTTGTGTAATTTGTATCTAAATAGTTATAAATTGCATATATACGATTATAAAATATATACAAAATTATTGCCTTATAAAACGTTATGGCTTCGCCATAGTTCTTCAAGCTTTAGGCTTGACCCCGTCACCATAACACGCCTTACGTTATTTAAAATCATTATTAATCCAGAACCAAATGGAAACCTGAAAGCTAGTTTATAGTTTTGATACCCAAATATAACAACCGAGACATTGGTCCTGAATCTACTAAATGTCTAACTCAAGCCATTTTTTTTTAAAATGCTGCGGAAGCGTATTCTAATTTTCATTTAACATAAACATCACAAGAACAAAGTACTTTACAAATCACAACATTCTTTTGTGTTACAAAAGATTATAAAACGTGGCTCGTCTCTTCTTAAAATACAATATCAGAGTATTGGTCAAATTCCCCTTTCCACAAACAAAGCTAAACAGCTACTCACATAAAACTGCAAAAAGCAATCAACCGTGGGGGCTTAGCACAAAGCTAAGTGAATGGAAGCTACAGACAAGCACATAACAATCACTGTTCCTAACGGAACCTCTGAACATCAATCCCAACAATCAATCCGTCAATTCAACAATCTCTTCCATCCCGAGGACCGGCGGTTCTGCCGAACCTACAACCAAAGCTGGCCAAAGCAAAGGTTTACCGATAGCTCCCTGCCGATTGGCACAGTAAACTCCCCTCTGAGCAACAAATGCAACAGAGGAGCTACTACCGTTCAACCAACCGCAAGCGAGCCCAGCTCTAGCATCAGCAGCTGACCCCAACCAGCTCTTACACAGAAGTTGATCTCTTCCGACCCGTAACACCGAAGTCGGTTCTCAAACAATCCAATTCCTTCTCCAGTCACAAACACAATCAAAACTCTTTCATATAACATACAAGAACATGCAATTCTCATTTAGCATATAACAGACTTAACAGTCTATCATGGTATGACAATCAATCTATCTTTGCATAACAAACTCATCAGTCAAATATCTCGTATTCAAATCAACAAGCAATCTTTGCAAACAAACAATCTTTCAATCATTCAATAATGTTACCAACGTAACCACCCATGAGTAAACTTCCACTCACCTCAGTCCTCGATTCACGCGTGCTCAGTTGTCTAATATCACTGAGTCTGTGGTTTGCCTGAAAACACAGCAACAACCGAATCAGTCTCGAATATATAAATATATCTTCTCATATATATTTATATCTCAAATCTATCAAAACAACTCAATGAAATCACATAACACATATAATAACTCAAACCAAGCAACTTATAAAAAAATAAGCCAACAATCGGATTAGGGGCCTGTCGCGCCGCGACATAACCCTCGTCGCGCCGCGACAGGTGTCGGATTTCAAATCCGAGAGCATTCAATCGGATTTCATGCGTACTTTACTTAGAATCGGATTTGGATTTGGATTTGTGCCTCGGATTCTTATTCTCGGATTTCATAACCGGATTTTGGAGTCGGATTTCAGTTTAGGATTACAAAATCTCGGATTTTCCAACAAATCGACTTATTTTCGGATTTGAATGAAGGTCGCGCCGCGACCCTCATCGTAGCGCCGCTACGAGCATTCATCAGCATATCAACTTTCTTTAAATCCGATTTCCAGCCCACTCAACTTCTTTGTAAACATTACCAACACCCTAGTTCTTCATTCTAAACTCATACATATCATATATCATACATATATAACATCATAAACACCATTTTTTTAACAAATCAAACAACAAAATCATCAAAACCCATTTCATCTTTATGAACCAACTATGGTGTTCTTCTTTACACACATGAAAACACAATCATAACCAAGAAATCAGTAGCATGTAATAGTCATAAGCTCACCTTCTATTTGAATTATCAACCACCAAACTTTAGTTTCCAAGATTTCAAGTTTCTTTTCTTGTTCTTCTTTTTCCACCAGAGAACACACATGCACACACTTTCACTTTTCTTTTTCTTTTCTTTCTTTCTGATTTCTTTCAATACACATATACATACACACGTGTACACTCCTCAATTTTGAGGTGTCATCACCCCACACACATACATTCACACATACATATTATCATACATACATACATACATAAACAACTCTTCTAGCATATACCACATGCCAATTAACTATCAATTAATTTATTCAATATCATAATACCATATATTACGTCCAATTACTTTCAAACAAATAATCTTTCTCGATTAATTACCTTAACATACATTCAAGGTATTTTCTATAACTTTTGTTCCAAACTCAATCTTATTTAATCATAAACACATACGTTATCAACTACTCGTTTAATCACGTAACAAATATTTAAACATGCATAAATAAACATATTCAATTTACCATTAGCTCGCCTACTACTACTAGTCCGGGTTTTCGGATGTTACATAATCGATCATGTTTGTTATATCATTGTACATTGTGTTCCTGAGTTTAAACTGAGGAGGAAAGAAGGATTTTGAAAAGAAATAGATTTTGACGGCGTTCCACATCTTTTTAGGAGAGTACCGAAAGATTTCAAAAGGCAAATGCTTTCTGACTTTTCATTCATAATATTCCTTCCTAAGTCGGACAGATTTTGAAAGAAAAACAAAAAAACACTTTATGTTTTAACTTTCTATCTATTTTTTCTGGACTTATGAACACACGGTGATTACTTTTTCTTTTCTCTTGTTAATTTTCTCTCGTCTGATTTTCTTCACAAGTTTAGTGTTGTGATTGAATTGTATAGTTGTATGAGTGCAACAATAATCATATCAAGAGGGTATTTCATAGTCTTCGAGTTTAAAACTTCATAATCTTTTTTAAACATATATATATATATATATATATATTTAAAACAGATTTGTTAGAACCTAGAGGGGGGTGAATAGGTTATATGCCCACTTTTTGAAGTTTTTAACAATGTCTGCAAGTAATTAAAGAGTTTAAGGAAGAAAGATATCACCAATGGAGTAGTTTGGACACAATGATTTATAGTGGTTCAAGCAAGGGTTAACAACCTTGCTCTACATCCACTCCTTGGCCTCACCCACCAAGAGTTGCTCCACTAACTTCTCTCTTTGAAGGTAGAGATAAACCTTTTACAACTTCTCTCTAATTCTAAGGCTAGAGATGATCCTCACTTCTCTCTAATTCTAAGGCTAGAGATGATCCTCACACAATTACAAATATACAAGAAGGTAATGTAGTGTTTGAACTTTGAAGGCTTTCACTCTTGCTTCATTCTTGATCTTGAGATGTTGAATTTGTATCAAGAATATGAGCTCACAAGTTTTTGTATATGTTCTGTGTTTTTCAGATTGCAAGAGGTTCGTAAAACACAAGACTTGAGTTGCCTTAAATAAGGAAAGAGGTGCAAGAGAGAGCCCTAAGAAAAGGAAGAAGAGATAAACTTATACCTTGAACAAAAAATTCGTGAAGAAGGGAAAAGCAAGAGAGGATGAGTCTTCAACCGTGGATCAACCGTGAATCCAACCGTGCCTTCGATCACGGCTTCAACCGTAGTAAAAACCTTTATTTTTGAGGTAATTTTTAAGCTCTTAGTTGTTAATGGCGGCTAGGGTTTGTGTGGGGAAGATAAAGTGTAAGAGAGAGAGAGTAAAATAGGGTTAAAAATCGTCAGGTACCCTACGGTCGATACACGGTCGACCGTGATATCGACCGCGCCCTTTTTAAGTCTGTTTTGGTGTTTTTGCAGTACCCCGACGATCGATCCACGGTATCGACCGTGAGTCGACCGTGGTGCATCTGGAATCCATATTTTTACCATTTTCATGCTGTTTAGGTGTTGTTTTTAGGGTAAATGTTCCATCATTCCTAAACCAAGTAGTAATGTATTTCCATATTTTAACATTTCAATTTTTAGTGGTTTAGTGAATATGTCGGCAATATTTTCACATGAAGCAACCTTTTCTAAATTTATATTTCCTTTTTGCATATTGTCACGTAGGAAATGATGCCTAATTTGAATGTACCATCTTCATATTTGAAGACCAAGAAAGTAATTCAACTCATCTATCATTCTCATTTCAATTTCATCATGTATAAGATTTCAAAACTCATCACACAAAGATGATTACCAAATTTTATATTTAGGAAGTCTTTAACAAGCTCATTACTAGTCATTTTTGTATCAATCTCATGTTAGCATGTCCTAGTCTTTTATGTCACAATGTTGAATTATCAATTATAGATGCAAGACATACTTGTGTTAGGATTATCACCAAGTCTACATGTATCATGTCCATTTATCCTAACATCCTTTGCATATCAAACTTTCATGTTTAGAGAATCTAACATTCAAATCTTATAAGCTACTATCATGCTCAAAACTTGAGAATTTGATATGAAGAATGATACCTTTACCAACTACCTTTCTTCTTAGGTTGCTTTCAAACATATCCTCCATCATACTCCTTGTATTAAGTGAAGAGTTCTCTATTACCGGTCATGTGTTTTGAGCAACCACTATCAAGAATCCAATACACGAGACAGAATCTTGTTGCACCCCTACACTTGTGTAATTTTCATTCAAGATTTTGGTACCCAATGTTTCATGGGTCCAGGATGGTTAGCATCAAAAACTCCTACTCTAATCCACCTTTGTGTAATCTTGAACCCTTTATGATACCATGTGTTCATAGAGTTAATAGGTTTATGAGAATGTCTTGATTTTTGAATTGTATTTGATTTAGGCTTCTTGAATCCAAGTCCATGCCTTGTAGTTGGAGTATAAAACTTTCTTATTAATTCATTACTTGCAACCTTTGGCATACAAGTGGAAGAACTAGAAACAATGTTGCAATTTTGAACTTTTGGAAAATTCCAGTGAGACGACGGTCGATTCACGGTCGATACCGTGGGTCGACCGTGAGGCTCCTGGATTTTTTCTTCCTCTTTTTCTTTCACAAATTTGATAGGTGTTAAGTGACTAGTTGGCATGTTGTTTGAGTAACTTGAGAACCCAAGACCACCTTTATCTTTTAATGATTTTTGAATCTTTAACATCTCATCTAACTTGGTTGAACTATCTTCAAATTTTGACAAGGTGGTTGTGTCAAAATTTGTCTTTAGCTTACTTTCCAAATCTTTCAAGCTTGGAGATATATGAGAAGCAATTTTACTTTCTAGATATTTTATTTTCAAGTTCAAGTTATCATTTTCATTTCTTAACTTGACATTTTCCTTTTTCAAGCTCTTGTTATCATTTTTTAACTCCTCATTTTTAGCAAGTATTTTAGAGCTAAAGTCACATAATTGATCATATTGATGGTCATTATTATCACTATAGTAGCTAGAATCGGAATGTACCTCACTTGTCTCAAAAGCCATGAGACATTTTTCTTCTTTTATTTCCTCTTCTTCATCACTTGAGGACTCTTTGACATGTTTAGCTTTAAGTGCAATGGATTTGCTCTTTTCTTTCTTTAGCTTGGCAATCTCATCATCTTTTTGCATGATTACTTCATACACCTTGAGATTTCCTATTAGTTCATCCATTTGTAGTATGTTCAAGTCCTTTGACTCCTCAATAGCCGTCACCTTTGCTCTCCATTTTGGTGAAAGAGCCCTAAGAAACTTTCTTACAATATTTTTGTTAGAGTAAATAGTCCCAAGTGCCTTGAGACTAGTAACAATAGTATTAAACATTGCAAAAGCATCATCAATTTTCATATCATCAAATATTTGAAATTGTTCATATTGTGGCACAAGTAATTCAATTTTGTTATCTAGAACTTGAGCATTTCCTTGATGTGTGGTGACAAGAGATTTCTAAATTGAATTTGCACTTTCACATATGAAAACTCTTTCAAACTCTTTTCTAGGTAAAGCATTGTATAGAAAAAGTTTTGCTTGAAAATTTTTTGAAATCATTTTCTTATCCTCTTGATCCCATTTTTCTTTAGGGGTTGGAACATAAGCCTTTTGCTTAGAATCAAAAGGTTTTGGAACATGATCTCCTTCTTCAATAATCTCCCAAAGGTCAATATCTTTGGCCTTTACATAGGTAATGAATCTTTGCTTCCAATAGCAAAAGTCTTCTTCTTCAAGAAGTGGAGGTCTAACCATAGAATTCCCCTCTATATAATTTTGTCCCATTTTATCAACTCAAAAATTTTTAAAAAATATTTTTAGAAGATTTAAACAACTTTTCAAAAATTATCTAGAGCAACTTGCTCTGATACCAATTGTTAGAACCTAGAGGGGGGGTGAATAGGTTATATGCCCACTTTTTGAAGTTTTTAACAATGTTTGCAAGTAATTAAAGAGTTTAAGGAAGAAAGATATCACCAATGGAGTAGTTTGGACACAATGATTTATAGTGGTTCAAGCAAGGGTTAACAACCTTGCTCTACATCCACTCCTTGGCCTCACCCACCAAGAGTTGCTCTACTAACTTCTCTCTTTGAAGGTAGAGATAAACCTTTTACAACTTCTCTCTAATTCTAAGGCTAGAGATGATCCTCACTTCTCTCTAATTCTAAGGCTAGAGATGATCCTCACTTCTCTCTAATTCTAAGGTTAGAGATGATCCTCACTTCTCTCTAATTCTAAGGCTAGAGATGATCCTCACACAATTACAAATATACAAGAAGGTAATGTAGTGTTTAAACTTTGAAGGCTTTCACTCTTGCTTCATTATTGATCTTGAGATGTTGAATTTGTATCAAGAATATGAGCTCACAAGTTTTTGTATATGTTCTGTGTTTTTCAGATTGCAAGAGGTTCGCAAAACACAAGACTTGAGTTGCCTTAAATAAGGAAAGAGGTGCAAGCTCAAAAAGTGTCCAGACTGTCCACGGTCGATCCACGGTCGACCGTGGCATCGACCGTCGGCCTGCTGGAACTTTTTGAGACTTGTGAATATAGACGTTGGCCTTTTACCAAAATCACACACAACCCATTTTTACCATAAAAATACACTGAAAAGAAGCTTAAAAAAAGTTGGGTTAGTGTCATACTTCTTAAGTTTGAATTTAATCATAAAAATGGTAGTTTAGAAACCAAATGCACAAAGCATGTTGGAAGTTTACCTCTTTGAGAGATTCCTTTTGCTAAATATGGTTTTGGCTTATTTCAATAGAAGATTATGTTTAGTATTTGCCAAAATAGGAATTCATTTGCTTTGACTACCAAGCTTGTGATTTTATAAAAAATTTCTCAATTTTTATAAAAGTTTTTATAAAAATTATTTTATAAAAACTTAAACTCATTTAATTATTTATTTTGTAAGCTCATAAACTTTGAACGTTTATTTGTAGGAATCTTCGACATCAGCTTCTACTTGAACTCGGATCTTGACGATTGGAGCTTGGCCATTTGATGAAGCTTGTTTTGTAGATTATAGATGAGAATATATTTGATTGAATATATATATATGTATATGTGCACATATGTTAATGTTAATACATACAATTATATAAACAAGTTGTAAATTTTTATGTCAACAAAAGAGGATATATTTGTAAGCATATTTTTCCCAACAAGTTTCCTCTAAAACCTTCTTTAAATAAAATAGAGGATTTGTTTTATCAAAACTGTATTTTTCAGAGGAAAAATGATAATCACGTTATTAAAAGGATTAAAGTTACGTAATGACATGAAAGTTATCCTAATGTTTCAATATGATACTTAAAGTATCTTTTATATATATATGACCATTAAACTTGTTAAAAAGTGTTAATATACCTCTTTTTTAACCTGCAACCAGTTTGGCCGGTAAAATCATAATTTTTAAACTCTAAAATCAGTCCCCCCTTTATTCAAGTGTTAGGGCATGTTATGGAATATGAATCTTGTCCTAATATTCCAATATGGTATTTAAAGTATTTTTTCTATACACGTCAGAACATCTTCTAAAAGCTTTACTTTTTCCTTCATTTTTGACTTTAATAACTCCATCTTGGCTTTGTACATGACTAACAAAGCAAAGAATTTGCACTTCTTACCAACTACTTGCAACAATTAATGCATTTACAAGATCAATTAGGGCAATTTTTACAAATTTCAGTGACTAATCATACAAAATCATACCAAATACTTAGGACATGTTAGGAATCTTCCACCAGCGTTGTTTCTTGTCCAAACATTTTACTGGTTTCTCATAATAGCATTTACTTGGAAACTATGAATTTGGGTTGGAGTTGTAGGACGATGATGAATACATTCTCGCTACCTTCAAGAGCTCTAAATGAACAATTCGTCTAATTTTTTATGCATCACTGATTTAAAATGGTAAGCAAATACATCAAATTAGGGTTTTACCTGTTTAGTGGGTAACATTTGATGTAAATGATATATTAACACATTTTTAACAAGTTAAATCATCGTATGTATAAAAAAATACTTTAACGCCCTATTCTCAAGTTTAATAAGGAGAGGAAAGGAAAGGAAAGGAAATCCTTTCCTTTTAAATCATTTCAAAATCGGAAGGAAAGATTTTTGAACAAATTAAGCCTACACTCCCACTCCAAATCTCTCCATTTCCTTTCCCTCCTTAAATGAAACTTACATGAAACTCAAAAACATCTTTTAGGTAGATTTTCTTCCAAATCCGAGTATTATATTAAAACAAACTTAGTGACATTAAACATTATTCGACCCGACGGCAGCAAGGACGTGTTTGACGCAGAAAATTTCTACTTTGGTTTTTTAATCAAAATTTTCAAACTTCTGATTTCTAACGCAATTCATGCCTTTTGTGAAAAGCAAATTCACAAAAAGCAAATTCAAACACGGCAGCAATTCCGTGTTTGACCCACGGAATCTTCTGATATCTTCAGCCACCGGGCCAATCGGAATACATGACGACGGCGGGTTTCCGGTTACTGGACGACAAGTCGTTAAGAGAATACATAAAAGCCACGCCGTCTTTGGTTTCGAACCTGGGAAATGAAGTTGATAACTTGAAAATCAAAGAAGTTGGCGATGGCAATCTTAATTTCGTCTACATCGTTATCTCTCCGTCTGGTTCCATCGTCATCAAACAGGTTTTTCTTCCACCATTTAGTACTTGGAATTTTCATAATTAGTTAATTACATAAAATTGTTCGTGATAGTCAACAATCATGATCGTCACTGTTAAGTTGATTTCTTTGTCTGGAAATACTTGTGGGGTGTTTGGGATTTTATTAGAACTTCCCCCTTTAAAGTAACCACTTATAATTGGCTGCAACAATTGAGATAGAGTTTGAATATGAACTCTTTGTTGAGTATTGGGACGAGTGTGATTTTCTAACGCGCTTACTCCTTAGTCTACTCATAGCTCGTAATCAATTGGTTTTGAGTTGGAAGCCCACAAACTTACCTGTTACGATAGTCATGTCCACCTGTGGTTGGCCAAACAGCCACACACTTCACTTAACCCATAAACATCCAAGTGTCAGGCGTAAAGAACGACGTGAGTCGGGTGTTAAGTATTGTCCCACATCGGACTAGTGTGACTCTTTAATGTGCTTAATAAAAGTTCTGAGTTACTCCACTCATAGTCAACTGGTTTCGAGTTTGAACCACAAACTTACACTATTTGTTTAAGGATAGCAGATTCAAGTGTCAAGATAATCCAAATCACATAACCAATTTGAATGAGCAAATGCTTATCTACTTAATTAGATCATAATAAAAACCAATCCAAAACACAGCTGTTAATGGTGATCATGAATTCAGATTTTTTATTCTCGAGTAAAATACATATTTTGTAGCTTCACTCCATATTTCATGTGGGCAGGCTGTACCGTATATTCGTTTAATTGGTGAATCATGGCCAATGACAAAGGAAAGATCATATTTTGAAGCAACTGCTCTTAAACGTCAACATAGTTTGTCTCCTAAACATGTTCCAGAAGTTTATCACTTTGACAGAACAATGTCGTTAATTGGTATGCAATATATAGAACCACCACATATAATCTTGAGGAAAGGATTAGTTGCAGGAATTGAGTACCCCTTATTAGCCGAACATATGGCAGAATTCATGGCTAACACTCTCTTTTACTCATCTCTTCTATATCTCACGACTACACGACACAAAAGTGCAGGTGAACACTAGTGTTTTCTTGTATTTTTTTGTTCAGGTTTTGACAAAATTTGTGGGATATCTTATTGCACTTGACTCGTGTGTTTACCTCCTCATTTTTGTGCAGTGGCTGAATTTTGTGCAAATGTGGAGATATGCCGGTTGACTGAGCAAGTGGTTTTTTCAGACCCTTACAAGATTTCTGAACATAACCGCTGGACATCACCTTATCTTGATATTGATGCTGAGGCAATCCGGAATGACAAAATATTAAAGATTGAGGTTGCTGAGCTGAAGTCGAAGTATATACTCAATTACCCATGTTTTATTTTACCTTTATAGTTTTTATTAGATTTCCCATTTTTACTTTTATCTCTGGAAGCTGTTCTATATGCAAATTGATACCTATATACCGTGCAGGTTTTGTGAAAAAACACAAGCTCTAATACATGGTGATCTCCATACCAGTTCTGTCATGGTTACTCATGAATCAACTCAAGTCATTGATCCAGAATTTGCTTTCTATGGGCCAATGGGGTTTGATGTTGGTGCTTTTATTGGAAATCTGTTTTTGGCTTATTTCGCACAAGATGGGCATGCAGATCATGAAAATGACCGAAAAGTATGTCTTTCCTTTGATTTTATTTTGCACAAGATCGGCGTGCAATTCTTGAGAAAATTTGTAGCTTAGGCTTGGTTTGGACTCGGCTTATGTAGCTCGAGTCATGTTATATTCTATCATACTCTGTAGATGTTAAATTATTACTTACGTTACACAATATCTTTCTTATTGTGAACGCAGACATACAAAGCATGGATAATAGACACAATAGCAGACACTTGGAATCTGTTTTATAAAAAGTTTACATCTCTTTGGGATATACACAAGGAGGGTCCTGGTGAGGCATATCTTCATGAAATTTATAATGATTTGGAGCTCCAGGAGCTTGTTAAACAGAAATACATGATTGATTTGTTTCATGATTCTCTTGGATTTGCTGCTGCCAAAATGATAAGGTAAATCAGAGCTTATGCAATTATGTTTAACATATTTCCTCCATCTCATTTAAATTGTGACATTTGATTTTATACGTAGTTAAGGGAACTGCATAGATCAGTAAAGTCTACACAGAAATACATGAAAACAACAAGCACTTAATTTTTATTATTTTTTGTAAGAATTACTTGGTTAAACATATTTATAATTATCACATACCAATACGTGAACATTTTTCCATTATGATAACTAATTGGACTGGATTTTGATTCATCAATCAGATTCTTCTTATTGTTTGGTTCACAGTATGAACCTTGACAACAATGGTGAATAGTTTTTTAAATGTGTTTGATTATTTGGGGTTCTTATCACAGGAGAATTGTTGGGGTGGCTCATGTTGAGGATCTTGAGTCAATCAGTGATCCTGTTAAACGAGCAGATTGTGAACGACGGGCACTTGACTTTGCCAAGAATCTTATGAAGAAACGAAGAAATTTCAACACCATTACTGATGTTATTTCTGAGGCTCGTTAATCCATATACAACGTGAATGATATGCAAATAGTACTGTACCCTTGCTTAATTTTCTTATGTATTGCTAAATTGGTAATGGCATTGTAATCAAGAATCTGGAAGTTTAACCTTTAGTTTATTCAATGGTAATATGTGTAATGCTCAAGAATGTTTTTGTAATAAGTAATTTCCTTTACACGAGAACATATTTATGAACCGTAGGTTCTTTGTAAATCGCGGGAATGACTTGAACATTAGGATCGAAGATTCCAAGGTTCATAATGGTTGGTATGTCAAACAATTGAAGTTTGATGTCCAAGAGTCATGTTATTTTGACACTTTTCATGGATTATTTGCAGGCTGTGTTACTGTGCAACACTTTTCATGTTCATAGATGTATCAATGTGAGGTTTGTGCATTTGCATCAGTTCTATTATTTCATGTACCAATGCCCCCATTGGACCGCTCGGGTTTTATTGTTTGGGTTTGTTAGGTTGAGTTTTTCACTACATTTTCTTTCTTCTAGGGGAAATTGAACCAGACTAGTTTCAGTTCGAAGAAAACCGAATTGAGATCTGCGTTTATATTTGGTTTGGTTTCGGTCCCTACTGGAATATGCAAATTCAGATGTTTAGTTCTTTAGGTTCATACTATGATCACCAAGTAGAGGTATAGATTTTATTAGTTTTTATATAGTTGCAAAACGGTTGGGTTAATCCCATTGTTTAAAAGGCGTCCGCCGTTAAGAAATAGACCAAGATGGCGAGTCAAGGTGCATCTTTACGCGTCAAATAGTGAGTTTTTTAAGGCATGGCGCGAAGAAAATTATTTTTTTTAAAAAATTGGACTTCTTTTTTGTATCCATTTTAAGATCATGTATGTCGAACTTCTATAGATTAGTATTTTGTAATTTGTATAAGTTATTTTGCTTCTCATTTGTGCAACTTTGTGTAATTTGTATCTAAATAGTTATAAATTGCATATATACGATTATAAAATATATACAAAATTATTGCCTTATAAAACGTTATGGCTTCGCCATAGTTCTTCAAGCTTTAGGCTTGACCCCGTCACCATAACACGCCTTACGTTATTTAAAATCATTATTAATCCAGAACCAAATGGAAACCTGAAAGCTAGTTTATAGTTTTGATACCCAAATATAACAACCGAGACATTGGTCCTGAATCTACTAAATGTCTAACTCAAGCCATTTTTTTTTAAAATGCTGCGGAAGCGTATTCTAATTTTCATTTAACATAAACATCACAAGAACAAAGTACTTTACAAATCACAACATTCTTTTGTGTTACAAAAGATTATAAAACGTGGCTCGTCTCTTCTTAAAATACAATATCAGAGTATTGGTCAAATTCCCCTTTCCACAAACAAAGCTAAACAGCTACTCACATAAAACTGCAAAAAGCAATCAACCGTGGGGGCTTAGCACAAAGCTAAGTGAATGGAAGCTACAGACAAGCACATAACAATCACTGTTCCTAACGGAACCTCTGAACATCAATCCCAACAATCAATCCGTCAATTCAACAATCTCTTCCATCCCGAGGACCGGCGGTTCTGCCGAACCTACAACCAAAGCTGGCCAAAGCAAAGGTTTACCGATAGCTCCCTGCCGATTGGCACAGTAAACTCCCCTCTGAGCAACAAATGCAACAGAGGAGCTACTACCGTTCAACCAACCGCAAGCGAGCCCAGCTCTAGCATCAGCAGCTGACCCCAACCAGCTCTTACACAGAAGTTGATCTCTTCCGACCCGTAACACCGAAGTCGGTTCTCAAACAATCCAATTCCTTCTCCAGTCACAAACACAATCAAAACTCTTTCATATAACATACAAGAACATGCAATTCTCATTTAGCATATAACAGACTTAACAGTCTATCATGGTATGACAATCAATCTATCTTTGCATAACAAACTCATCAGTCAAATATCTCGTATTCAAATCAACAAGCAATCTTTGCAAACAAACAATCTTTCAATCATTCAATAATGTTACCAACGTAACCACCCATGAGTAAACTTCCACTCACCTCAGTCCTCGATTCACGCGTGCTCAGTTGTCTAATATCACTGAGTCTGTGGTTTGCCTGAAAACACAGCAACAACCGAATCAGTCTCGAATATATAAATATATCTTCTCATATATATTTATATCTCAAATCTATCAAAACAACTCAATGAAATCACATAACACATATAATAACTCAAACCAAGCAACTTATAAAAAAATAAGCCAACAATCGGATTAGGGGCCTGTCGCGCCGCGACATAACCCTCGTCGCGCCGCGACAGGTGTCGGATTTCAAATCCGAGAGCATTCAATCGGATTTCATGCGTACTTTACTTAGAATCGGATTTGGATTTGGATTTGTGCCTCGGATTCTTATTCTCGGATTTCATAACCGGATTTTGGAGTCGGATTTCAGTTTAGGATTACAAAATCTCGGATTTTCCAACAAATCGACTTATTTTCGGATTTGAATGAAGGTCGCGCCGCGACCCTCATCGTAGCGCCGCTACGAGCATTCATCAGCATATCAACTTTCTTTAAATCCGATTTCCAGCCCACTCAACTTCTTTGTAAACATTACCAACACCCTAGTTCTTCATTCTAAACTCATACATATCATATATCATACATATATAACATCATAAACACCATTTTTTTAACAAATCAAACAACAAAATCATCAAAACCCATTTCATCTTTATGAACCAACTATGGTGTTCTTCTTTACACACATGAAAACACAATCATAACCAAGAAATCAGTAGCATGTAATAGTCATAAGCTCACCTTCTATTTGAATTATCAACCACCAAACTTTAGTTTCCAAGATTTCAAGTTTCTTTTCTTGTTCTTCTTTTTCCACCAGAGAACACACATGCACACACTTTCACTTTTCTTTTTCTTTTCTTTCTTTCTGATTTCTTTCAATACACATATACATACACACGTGTACACTCCTCAATTTTGAGGTGTCATCACCCCACACACATACATTCACACATACATATTATCATACATACATACATACATAAACAACTCTTCTAGCATATACCACATGCCAATTAACTATCAATTAATTTATTCAATATCATAATACCATATATTACGTCCAATTACTTTCAAACAAATAATCTTTCTCGATTAATTACCTTAACATACATTCAAGGTATTTTCTATAACTTTTGTTCCAAACTCAATCTTATTTAATCATAAACACATACGTTATCAACTACTCGTTTAATCACGTAACAAATATTTAAACATGCATAAATAAACATATTCAATTTACCATTAGCTCGCCTACTACTACTAGTCCGGGTTTTCGGATGTTACATAATCGATCATGTTTGTTATATCATTGTACATTGTGTTCCTGAGTTTAAACTGAGGAGGAAAGAAGGATTTTGAAAAGAAATAGATTTTGACGGCGTTCCACATCTTTTTAGGAGAGTACCGAAAGATTTCAAAAGGCAAATGCTTTCTGACTTTTCATTCATAATATTCCTTCCTAAGTCGGACAGATTTTGAAAGAAAAACAAAAAAACACTTTATGTTTTAACTTTCTATCTATTTTTTCTGGACTTATGAACACACGGTGATTACTTTTTCTTTTCTCTTGTTAATTTTCTCTCGTCTGATTTTCTTCACAAGTTTAGTGTTGTGATTGAATTGTATAGTTGTATGAGTGCAACAATAATCATATCAAGAGGGTATTTCATAGTCTTCGAGTTTAAAACTTCATAATCTTTTTTAAACATATATATATATATATATATATATTTAAAACAGATTTGTTAGAACCTAGAGGGGGGTGAATAGGTTATATGCCCACTTTTTGAAGTTTTTAACAATGTCTGCAAGTAATTAAAGAGTTTAAGGAAGAAAGATATCACCAATGGAGTAGTTTGGACACAATGATTTATAGTGGTTCAAGCAAGGGTTAACAACCTTGCTCTACATCCACTCCTTGGCCTCACCCACCAAGAGTTGCTCCACTAACTTCTCTCTTTGAAGGTAGAGATAAACCTTTTACAACTTCTCTCTAATTCTAAGGCTAGAGATGATCCTCACTTCTCTCTAATTCTAAGGCTAGAGATGATCCTCACACAATTACAAATATACAAGAAGGTAATGTAGTGTTTGAACTTTGAAGGCTTTCACTCTTGCTTCATTCTTGATCTTGAGATGTTGAATTTGTATCAAGAATATGAGCTCACAAGTTTTTGTATATGTTCTGTGTTTTTCAGATTGCAAGAGGTTCGTAAAACACAAGACTTGAGTTGCCTTAAATAAGGAAAGAGGTGCAAGAGAGAGCCCTAAGAAAAGGAAGAAGAGATAAACTTATACCTTGAACAAAAAATTCGTGAAGAAGGGAAAAGCAAGAGAGGATGAGTCTTCAACCGTGGATCAACCGTGAATCCAACCGTGCCTTCGATCACGGCTTCAACCGTAGTAAAAACCTTTATTTTTGAGGTAATTTTTAAGCTCTTAGTTGTTAATGGCGGCTAGGGTTTGTGTGGGGAAGATAAAGTGTAAGAGAGAGAGAGTAAAATAGGGTTAAAAATCGTCAGGTACCCTACGGTCGATACACGGTCGACCGTGATATCGACCGCGCCCTTTTTAAGTCTGTTTTGGTGTTTTTGCAGTACCCCGACGATCGATCCACGGTATCGACCGTGAGTCGACCGTGGTGCATCTGGAATCCATATTTTTACCA
Organism: Dittrichia graveolens; assembly: GCA_038502395.1. Classification (NCBI taxonomy): domain Eukaryota; kingdom Viridiplantae; phylum Streptophyta; class Magnoliopsida; order Asterales; family Asteraceae; genus Dittrichia; species Dittrichia graveolens. The sequence goes on along the minus strand of JARJIL010000106.1, from coordinate 6,576 downwards.
TTTTCATGCTGTTTAGGTGTTGTTTTTAGGGTAAATGTTCCATCATTCCTAAACCAAGTAGTAATGTATTTCCATATTTTAACATTTCAATTTTTAGTGGTTTAGTGAATATGTCGGCAATATTTTCACATGAAGCAACCTTTTCTAAATTTATATTTCCTTTTTGCATATTGTCACGTAGGAAATGATGCCTAATTTGAATGTACCATCTTCATATTTGAAGACCAAGAAAGTAATTCAACTCATCTATCATTCTCATTTCAATTTCATCATGTATAAGATTTCAAAACTCATCACACAAAGATGATTACCAAATTTTATATTTAGGAAGTCTTTAACAAGCTCATTACTAGTCATTTTTGTATCAATCTCATGTTAGCATGTCCTAGTCTTTTATGTCACAATGTTGAATTATCAATTATAGATGCAAGACATACTTGTGTTAGGATTATCACCAAGTCTACATGTATCATGTCCATTTATCCTAACATCCTTTGCATATCAAACTTTCATGTTTAGAGAATCTAACATTCAAATCTTATAAGCTACTATCATGCTCAAAACTTGAGAATTTGATATGAAGAATGATACCTTTACCAACTACCTTTCTTCTTAGGTTGCTTTCAAACATATCCTCCATCATACTCCTTGTATTAAGTGAAGAGTTCTCTATTACCGGTCATGTGTTTTGAGCAACCACTATCAAGAATCCAATACACGAGACAGAATCTTGTTGCACCCCTACACTTGTGTAATTTTCATTCAAGATTTTGGTACCCAATGTTTCATGGGTCCAGGATGGTTAGCATCAAAAACTCCTACTCTAATCCACCTTTGTGTAATCTTGAACCCTTTATGATACCATGTGTTCATAGAGTTAATAGGTTTATGAGAATGTCTTGATTTTTGAATTGTATTTGATTTAGGCTTCTTGAATCCAAGTCCATGCCTTGTAGTTGGAGTATAAAACTTTCTTATTAATTCATTACTTGCAACCTTTGGCATACAAGTGGAAGAACTAGAAACAATGTTGCAATTTTGAACTTTTGGAAAATTCCAGTGAGACGACGGTCGATTCACGGTCGATACCGTGGGTCGACCGTGAGGCTCCTGGATTTTTTCTTCCTCTTTTTCTTTCACAAATTTGATAGGTGTTAAGTGACTAGTTGGCATGTTGTTTGAGTAACTTGAGAACCCAAGACCACCTTTATCTTTTAATGATTTTTGAATCTTTAACATCTCATCTAACTTGGTTGAACTATCTTCAAATTTTGACAAGGTGGTTGTGTCAAAATTTGTCTTTAGCTTACTTTCCAAATCTTTCAAGCTTGGAGATATATGAGAAGCAATTTTACTTTCTAGATATTTTATTTTCAAGTTCAAGTTATCATTTTCATTTCTTAACTTGACATTTTCCTTTTTCAAGCTCTTGTTATCATTTTTTAACTCCTCATTTTTAGCAAGTATTTTAGAGCTAAAGTCACATAATTGATCATATTGATGGTCATTATTATCACTATAGTAGCTAGAATCGGAATGTACCTCACTTGTCTCAAAAGCCATGAGACATTTTTCTTCTTTTATTTCCTCTTCTTCATCACTTGAGGACTCTTTGACATGTTTAGCTTTAAGTGCAATGGATTTGCTCTTTTCTTTCTTTAGCTTGGCAATCTCATCATCTTTTTGCATGATTACTTCATACACCTTGAGATTTCCTATTAGTTCATCCATTTGTAGTATGTTCAAGTCCTTTGACTCCTCAATAGCCGTCACCTTTGCTCTCCATTTTGGTGAAAGAGCCCTAAGAAACTTTCTTACAATATTTTTGTTAGAGTAAATAGTCCCAAGTGCCTTGAGACTAGTAACAATAGTATTAAACATTGCAAAAGCATCATCAATTTTCATATCATCAAATATTTGAAATTGTTCATATTGTGGCACAAGTAATTCAATTTTGTTATCTAGAACTTGAGCATTTCCTTGATGTGTGGTGACAAGAGATTTCTAAATTGAATTTGCACTTTCACATATGAAAACTCTTTCAAACTCTTTTCTAGGTAAAGCATTGTATAGAAAAAGTTTTGCTTGAAAATTTTTTGAAATCATTTTCTTATCCTCTTGATCCCATTTTTCTTTAGGGGTTGGAACATAAGCCTTTTGCTTAGAATCAAAAGGTTTTGGAACATGATCTCCTTCTTCAATAATCTCCCAAAGGTCAATATCTTTGGCCTTTACATAGGTAATGAATCTTTGCTTCCAATAGCAAAAGTCTTCTTCTTCAAGAAGTGGAGGTCTAACCATAGAATTCCCCTCTATATAATTTTGTCCCATTTTATCAACTCAAAAATTTTTAAAAAATATTTTTAGAAGATTTAAACAACTTTTCAAAAATTATCTAGAGCAACTTGCTCTGATACCAATTGTTAGAACCTAGAGGGGGGGTGAATAGGTTATATGCCCACTTTTTGAAGTTTTTAACAATGTTTGCAAGTAATTAAAGAGTTTAAGGAAGAAAGATATCACCAATGGAGTAGTTTGGACACAATGATTTATAGTGGTTCAAGCAAGGGTTAACAACCTTGCTCTACATCCACTCCTTGGCCTCACCCACCAAGAGTTGCTCTACTAACTTCTCTCTTTGAAGGTAGAGATAAACCTTTTACAACTTCTCTCTAATTCTAAGGCTAGAGATGATCCTCACTTCTCTCTAATTCTAAGGCTAGAGATGATCCTCACTTCTCTCTAATTCTAAGGTTAGAGATGATCCTCACTTCTCTCTAATTCTAAGGCTAGAGATGATCCTCACACAATTACAAATATACAAGAAGGTAATGTAGTGTTTAAACTTTGAAGGCTTTCACTCTTGCTTCATTATTGATCTTGAGATGTTGAATTTGTATCAAGAATATGAGCTCACAAGTTTTTGTATATGTTCTGTGTTTTTCAGATTGCAAGAGGTTCGCAAAACACAAGACTTGAGTTGCCTTAAATAAGGAAAGAGGTGCAAGCTCAAAAAGTGTCCAGACTGTCCACGGTCGATCCACGGTCGACCGTGGCATCGACCGTCGGCCTGCTGGAACTTTTTGAGACTTGTGAATATAGACGTTGGCCTTTTACCAAAATCACACACAACCCATTTTTACCATAAAAATACACTGAAAAGAAGCTTAAAAAAAGTTGGGTTAGTGTCATACTTCTTAAGTTTGAATTTAATCATAAAAATGGTAGTTTAGAAACCAAATGCACAAAGCATGTTGGAAGTTTACCTCTTTGAGAGATTCCTTTTGCTAAATATGGTTTTGGCTTATTTCAATAGAAGATTATGTTTAGTATTTGCCAAAATAGGAATTCATTTGCTTTGACTACCAAGCTTGTGATTTTATAAAAAATTTCTCAATTTTTATAAAAGTTTTTATAAAAATTATTTTATAAAAACTTAAACTCATTTAATTATTTATTTTGTAAGCTCATAAACTTTGAACGTTTATTTGTAGGAATCTTCGACATCAGCTTCTACTTGAACTCGGATCTTGACGATTGGAGCTTGGCCATTTGATGAAGCTTGTTTTGTAGATTATAGATGAGAATATATTTGATTGAATATATATATATGTATATGTGCACATATGTTAATGTTAATACATACAATTATATAAACAAGTTGTAAATTTTTATGTCAACAAAAGAGGATATATTTGTAAGCATATTTTTCCCAACAAGTTTCCTCTAAAACCTTCTTTAAATAAAATAGAGGATTTGTTTTATCAAAACTGTATTTTTCAGAGGAAAAATGATAATCACGTTATTAAAAGGATTAAAGTTACGTAATGACATGAAAGTTATCCTAATGTTTCAATATGATACTTAAAGTATCTTTTATATATATATGACCATTAAACTTGTTAAAAAGTGTTAATATACCTCTTTTTTAACCTGCAACCAGTTTGGCCGGTAAAATCATAATTTTTAAACTCTAAAATCAGTCCCCCCTTTATTCAAGTGTTAGGGCATGTTATGGAATATGAATCTTGTCCTAATATTCCAATATGGTATTTAAAGTATTTTTTCTATACACGTCAGAACATCTTCTAAAAGCTTTACTTTTTCCTTCATTTTTGACTTTAATAACTCCATCTTGGCTTTGTACATGACTAACAAAGCAAAGAATTTGCACTTCTTACCAACTACTTGCAACAATTAATGCATTTACAAGATCAATTAGGGCAATTTTTACAAATTTCAGTGACTAATCATACAAAATCATACCAAATACTTAGGACATGTTAGGAATCTTCCACCAGCGTTGTTTCTTGTCCAAACATTTTACTGGTTTCTCATAATAGCATTTACTTGGAAACTATGAATTTGGGTTGGAGTTGTAGGACGATGATGAATACATTCTCGCTACCTTCAAGAGCTCTAAATGAACAATTCGTCTAATTTTTTATGCATCACTGATTTAAAATGGTAAGCAAATACATCAAATTAGGGTTTTACCTGTTTAGTGGGTAACATTTGATGTAAATGATATATTAACACATTTTTAACAAGTTAAATCATCGTATGTATAAAAAAATACTTTAACGCCCTATTCTCAAGTTTAATAAGGAGAGGAAAGGAAAGGAAAGGAAATCCTTTCCTTTTAAATCATTTCAAAATCGGAAGGAAAGATTTTTGAACAAATTAAGCCTACACTCCCACTCCAAATCTCTCCATTTCCTTTCCCTCCTTAAATGAAACTTACATGAAACTCAAAAACATCTTTTAGGTAGATTTTCTTCCAAATCCGAGTATTATATTAAAACAAACTTAGTGACATTAAACATTATTCGACCCGACGGCAGCAAGGACGTGTTTGACGCAGAAAATTTCTACTTTGGTTTTTTAATCAAAATTTTCAAACTTCTGATTTCTAACGCAATTCATGCCTTTTGTGAAAAGCAAATTCACAAAAAGCAAATTCAAACACGGCAGCAATTCCGTGTTTGACCCACGGAATCTTCTGATATCTTCAGCCACCGGGCCAATCGGAATACATGACGACGGCGGGTTTCCGGTTACTGGACGACAAGTCGTTAAGAGAATACATAAAAGCCACGCCGTCTTTGGTTTCGAACCTGGGAAATGAAGTTGATAACTTGAAAATCAAAGAAGTTGGCGATGGCAATCTTAATTTCGTCTACATCGTTATCTCTCCGTCTGGTTCCATCGTCATCAAACAGGTTTTTCTTCCACCATTTAGTACTTGGAATTTTCATAATTAGTTAATTACATAAAATTGTTCGTGATAGTCAACAATCATGATCGTCACTGTTAAGTTGATTTCTTTGTCTGGAAATACTTGTGGGGTGTTTGGGATTTTATTAGAACTTCCCCCTTTAAAGTAACCACTTATAATTGGCTGCAACAATTGAGATAGAGTTTGAATATGAACTCTTTGTTGAGTATTGGGACGAGTGTGATTTTCTAACGCGCTTACTCCTTAGTCTACTCATAGCTCGTAATCAATTGGTTTTGAGTTGGAAGCCCACAAACTTACCTGTTACGATAGTCATGTCCACCTGTGGTTGGCCAAACAGCCACACACTTCACTTAACCCATAAACATCCAAGTGTCAGGCGTAAAGAACGACGTGAGTCGGGTGTTAAGTATTGTCCCACATCGGACTAGTGTGACTCTTTAATGTGCTTAATAAAAGTTCTGAGTTACTCCACTCATAGTCAACTGGTTTCGAGTTTGAACCACAAACTTACACTATTTGTTTAAGGATAGCAGATTCAAGTGTCAAGATAATCCAAATCACATAACCAATTTGAATGAGCAAATGCTTATCTACTTAATTAGATCATAATAAAAACCAATCCAAAACACAGCTGTTAATGGTGATCATGAATTCAGATTTTTTATTCTCGAGTAAAATACATATTTTGTAGCTTCACTCCATATTTCATGTGGGCAGGCTGTACCGTATATTCGTTTAATTGGTGAATCATGGCCAATGACAAAGGAAAGATCATATTTTGAAGCAACTGCTCTTAAACGTCAACATAGTTTGTCTCCTAAACATGTTCCAGAAGTTTATCACTTTGACAGAACAATGTCGTTAATTGGTATGCAATATATAGAACCACCACATATAATCTTGAGGAAAGGATTAGTTGCAGGAATTGAGTACCCCTTATTAGCCGAACATATGGCAGAATTCATGGCTAACACTCTCTTTTACTCATCTCTTCTATATCTCACGACTACACGACACAAAAGTGCAGGTGAACACTAGTGTTTTCTTGTATTTTTTTGTTCAGGTTTTGACAAAATTTGTGGGATATCTTATTGCACTTGACTCGTGTGTTTACCTCCTCATTTTTGTGCAGTGGCTGAATTTTGTGCAAATGTGGAGATATGCCGGTTGACTGAGCAAGTGGTTTTTTCAGACCCTTACAAGATTTCTGAACATAACCGCTGGACATCACCTTATCTTGATATTGATGCTGAGGCAATCCGGAATGACAAAATATTAAAGATTGAGGTTGCTGAGCTGAAGTCGAAGTATATACTCAATTACCCATGTTTTAT
>JARJIL010000101.1:0-53138 GCA_038502395.1 Dittrichia graveolens | reverse complement strand
ATAATCATATGAACCGATAACAGAAGTGTTGGAGCGTTAAAACCGACAAGTGAATCCAAAATAATCATAACAACCGATAACAGAAGTGTTGGTGCGTTAGAACCGATAGGTGAATCGATACAATTCGAATAATCATAAGAATCGATAACAGAAGTATTGGTGCCTTAGAACCAAAAGGTGAATCCGTAGAACTCGAGTAATCATAACAACCGATAACAGAAGTGTTGGTGCGTTAGAACCGACAGGTGAATCCATACAACTCGAATAATCATAACAACTGATAACATAAGTGTTGGTGTGTTAGAACCGACACGTGAATCCATACAACTCGAATAATCATAAGAATCGATAACAAAAGTGCTGGTGCGTTAGAACCGACAGGTGAAACCATACAACTCGAATAATCATATGAACTGATAACAGAGTGTTGGTGCGTTAGAACCGACAGGTGAATCTATACAACTCGAATAATCATAACAACTGATAACATAAGTGTTGGTGCGTTAGAACCGACCAGTGAATCCGTACAACTCGAATAATCATAACAAAGGATAACCGAAGTGTTGGTGCTTTAGAACCGACAGGTGAATCCATACAACTCGAATAATCATAACAACCGATAACAATAGTTTCGGTGCGTTAGAACCGATAGGTGAATCCATACAACTCGAATAATCATAACAACCGATAACAGAAGTGTTGGTGCATTAGAACTGACAGGTGCATCCATACAACTCGAATAATCATAAGAACCGATAACAGAAGTGTTGGTGCGTTAGAACCGACAGGTGAATCCATACAACTCGAATAATCATAAGAACCGATAACAGAAGTGTTGGTGCGTTAGAACCGACTGGTGAATCCATACAACTCGAATAATCATATGAACCGATAACAGAGTCTTGGTGTCTTAGAACCAACACGTGAATCCATACAACTCGAATAATCATAAGAATCGATAACAAAAGTGCTGGTGCGTTAGAACCGACAGGTGAAACCATACAACTCGAATAATCATATGAACCGATAACAGAGTGTTGGTGTCTTAGAACCGACACGTGAATCCATACAACTCGAATAATCATAAGAATCGATAACAAAAGTGTTGGTGCGTTAGAACCGATGGGTGAATCCATACAACTCGAATAATCATAACAACCGATAACAAAAGTGTTGGTGCGTTAAAACCGACAGGTGAATCCATACAACTCGAATAATCATAACAACCGATAACAGAAGTGTTGGTGCGTTAAAACCGACAAGTGAATCCAAAATAATCATAACAACCGATAACAGAAGTGTTGGTGCGTTAGAACCGACAGGTGAATCGATACAATTCGAATAATCATAAGAATCGATAACAGAAGTATTGGTGCTTTAGAACCAAAAGGTGAATCCGTAGAACTCGAGTAATCATAACAACCGATAACAGAAGTGTTGGTGCGTTAGAACCGACAGGTGAATCCATACAACTCTAATAATCATAACAACCGATAACAGAAGTGTTGGTGTGTTAGAACCGATAGGGGAATCCATACAACTCGAATAATCATAACAACCGATAATAGAAGTGTTGGTGCGTTAGAACCGACAGGTGAATCCATACAACTAGAATAATCATAAGAACCGATAACAGAAGTGTTTGTACGTTAGAACCGACTGGTGAATCCATACAACTCGAATAATCATAACAACCGATAACAGAATTGTTGGTGCGTTAAAACCGACAAGTGAATCCAAAATAATCATAACAACCGATAACAGAAGTGTTGGTGCGTTAGAACCGACAGGTGAATCGATACAATTCGAATAATCATAAGAATCGATAACAGAAGTGTTGGTGCCTTAGAACCAAAAGGTGAATCCGTAGAACTCGAGTAATCATAACAACCGATAACAGAAGTGTTGGTGCGTTAGAACCGACAGGTGAATCCATACAACTCTAATAATCATAACAACCGATAACAGAAGTGTTGGTGTGTTAGAACCGATAGGTGAATCCATACAACTCGAATAATCATAACAACCGATAACAGAAGTGTTGGTGCGTTAGAACCAACACGTGAATCCATACCACTCGAATAATCATATGAACCGATAACAGAAGTGTTGGTGCGTTAGGACCGACAGGAGAACCCATACAACTCATATAGTCATAAGAATCGATAACTGAAGTGTTGGTGCGTTAGAAACGACAGTGAAACCATACAACTCGAATAATCATAACAACCGATAACAGAAGTGTTGGTGCGTTAGAACCAACACGTGAATCCATACCACTCGAATAATCATATGAACCGATAACAGAAGTGTTGGAGTGTTAAAACCGACAAGTGAATCCAAAATAATCATAACAACCGATAACAGAAGTGTTGGTGCGTTAGAACCGACAGGTGAATCGATACAATTCGAATAATCATAAGAATCGATAACAGAAGTATTGGTGCCTTAGAACCAAAAGGTGAATCCGTAGAACTCGAGTAATCATAACAACCGATAACAAAAGTGTTGGTGCGTTAGAACCGACAGGTGAATCCATACAACTCGAATAATCATAACAACTGATAACATAAGTGTTGGTGCGTTAGAACCGACACGTGAATCCATACAACTCGAATAATCATAAGAATCGATAACAAAAGTGCTGGTGCGTTAGAACCGACAGGTGAAACCATACAACTCGAATAATCATATGAACTGATAACAGAGTGTTGGTGTGTTAGAACCGACAGGTGAATCCATACAACTCGAATAATCATAAGAACCGATAACAGAAGTGTTGGTGCGTTAGAACCGACTGGTGAATCCATACAACTCGAATAATCATAACAAAGGATAACCGAAGTGTTGGTGCTTTAGAACCGACAGGTGAATCCATACAACTCGAATAATCATAACAACCGATAACAATAGTTTCGGTGCGTTAGAACCGATAGGTGAATCCATACAACTCGAATAATCATAACAACCGATAACAGAAGTGTTTGTACGTTAGAACCGACTGGTGAATCCATACAACTCGAATAATCATAACAACCGATAACAGAATTGTTGGTGCGTTAAAACCGACAAGTGAATCCAAAATAATCATAACAACCGATAACAGAAGTGTTGGTGCGTTAGAACCGACAGGTGAATCGATACAATTCGAATAATCATAAGAATCGATAACAGAAGTGTTGGTGCCTTAGAACCAAAAGGTGAATCCGTAGAACTCGAGTAATCATAACAACCGATAACAGAAGTGTTGGTGCGTTAGAACCGACAGGTGAATCCATACAACTCTAATAATCATAACAACCGATAACAGAAGTGTTGGTGTGTTAGAACCGATAGGTGAATCCATACAACTCGAATAATCATAACAACCGATAACAGAAGTGTTGGTGCGTTAGAACCAACACGTGAATCCATACCACTCGAATAATCATATGAACCGATAACAGAAGTGTTGGTGCGTTAGGACCGACAGGAGAACCCATACAACTCATATAGTCATAAGAATCGATAACTGAAGTGTTGGTGCGTTAGAAACGACAGTGAAACCATACAACTCGAATAATCATAACAACCGATAACAGAAGTGTTGGTGCGTTAGAACCAACACGTGAATCCATACCACTCGAATAATCATATGAACCGATAACAGAAGTGTTGGAGTGTTAAAACCGACAAGTGAATCCAAAATAATCATAACAACCGATAACAGAAGTGTTGGTGCGTTAGAACCGACAGGTGAATCGATACAATTCGAATAATCATAAGAATCGATAACAGAAGTATTGGTGCCTTAGAACCAAAAGGTGAATCCGTAGAACTCGAGTAATCATAACAACCGATAACAAAAGTGTTGGTGCGTTAGAACCGACAGGTGAATCCATACAACTCGAATAATCATAACAACTGATAACATAAGTGTTGGTGCGTTAGAACCGACACGTGAATCCATACAACTCGAATAATCATAAGAATCGATAACAAAAGTGCTGGTGCGTTAGAACCGACAGGTGAAACCATACAACTCGAATAATCATATGAACTGATAACAGAGTGTTGGTGTGTTAGAACCGACAGGTGAATCCATACAACTCGAATAATCATAAGAACCGATAACAGAAGTGTTGGTGCGTTAGAACCGACTGGTGAATCCATACAACTCGAATAATCATAACAAAGGATAACCGAAGTGTTGGTGCTTTAGAACCGACAGGTGAATCCATACAACTCGAATAATCATAACAACCGATAACAATAGTTTCGGTGCGTTAGAACCGATAGGTGAATCCATACAACTCGAATAATCATAACAACCGATAACAGAAGTGTTGGTGCGTTAGAACTGACAGGTGCATCCATACAACTCGAATAATCATAAGAACCGATAACAGAAGTGTTGGTGCGTTAGAACCGACAGGTGAATCCATACAACTCGAATAATCATAAGAACCGATAACAGAAGTGCTGGTGCGTTAGAACCGACAGGTGAATCCATACAACTCGAATAATCATAAGAACCGATAACAGAAGTGTTGGTGCGTTAGAACCGACTGGTGAATCCATACAACTCGAATAATCATATGAACCGATAACAGAAGTGTTGGTGCGTTAGAACCGACTGGTGAATCCATACAACTCGAATAATCATAACAACCGATAACAGAAGTGTTGGTGCGTTAAAACCGACAAGTGAATCCAAAATAATCCTAACAACCGATAACAGAAGTGTTGGTGCGTTAGAACCGACAGGTGAATCGATACAATTCGAATAATCATAAGAATCGATAACAGAAGTATTGGTGCCTTAGAACCAAAAGGTGAATCCGTAGAACTCGAGTAATCATAACAACCGATAACAGAAGTGTTGGTGCGTTAGAACCGACAGGTGAATCCATACAACTCGAATAATCATAACAACTGATAACATAAGTGTTGGTGCGTTAGAACCGACATGTGAATCCATACAACTCGAATAATCATAAGAATCGATAACAAAAGTGCTGGTGCGTTAGAACCGACAGGTGAAACCATACAACTCGAATAATCATATGAACTGATAACAGAGTGTTGGTGTGTTAGAACCGACAGGTGAATCCATACAACTCGAATAATCATAAGAACCGATAACAGAAGTGTTGGTGCGTTAGAACCGACTGGTGAATCCATACAACTCGAATAATCATAACAAAGGATAACCGAAGTGTTGGTGCTTTAGAACCGACAGGTGAATCCATACAACTCGAATAATCATAACAACCGATAACAATAGTTTCGGTGCGTTAGAACCGATAGGTGAATCCATACAACTCGAATAATCATAACAACCGATAACAGAAGTGTTGGTGCGTTAGAACTGACAGGTGCATCCATACAACTCGAATAATCATAAGAACCGATAACAGAAGTGTTGGTGCGTTAGAACCGACAGGTGAATCCATACAACTCGAATAATCATAAGAACCGATAACAGAAGTGCTGGTGCGTTAGAACCGACAGGTGAATCCATACAACTCGAATAATCATAAGAACCGATAACAGAAGTGTTGGTGCGTTAGAACCGACTGGTGAATCCATACAACTCGAATAATCATATGAACCGATAACAGAGTCTTGGTGTCTTAGAACCAACACGTGAATCCATACAACTCGAATAATCATAAGAATCGATAACAAAAGTGCTGGTGCGTTAGAACCGACAGGTGAAACCATACAACTCGAATAATCATATGAACCGATAACAGAGTGTTGGTGTCTTAGAACCGACACGTGAATCCATACTACTCGAATAATCATAAGAATCGATAACAAAAGTGTTGGTGCGTTAGAACCGATGGGTGAATCCATACAACTCGAATAATCATAACAACCGATAACAAAAGTGTTGGTGCGTTAAAACCGACAGGTGAATCCATACAACTCGAATAATCATAACAACCGATAACAGAAGTGTTGGTGCGTTAAAACCGACAAGTGAATCCAAAATAATCATAACAACCGATAACAGAAGTGTTGGTGCGTTAGAACCGACAGGTGAATCGATACAATTCGAATAATCATAAGAATCGATAACAGAAGTATTGGTGCTTTAGAACCAAAAGGTGAATCCGTAGAACTCGAGTAATCATAACAACCGATAACAGAAGTGTTGGTGCGTTAGAACCGACAGGTGAATCCATACAACTCTAATAATCATAACAACCGATAACAGAAGTGTTGGTGTGTTAGAACCGATAGGTGAATCCATACAACTCGAATAATCATAACAACCGATAACAGAAGTGTTGGTGCGTTAGAACCGACAGGTGAATCCATACAACTCGAATAATCATAAGAACCGATAACAGAAGTGTTTGTACGTTAGAACCGACTGGTGAATCCATACAACTCGAATAATCATATGAACCGATAACAGAGTCTTGGTGTCTTAGAACCAACACGTGAATCCATACAACTCGAATAATCATAACAACCGATAACAAAAGTGTTGGTGTGTTAAAACCGACAGGTGAATCCATACAACTCGAATAATCATAACAACCGATAACAGAAGTGTTGGTGCGTTAAAACCGACAAGTGAATCCAAAATAATCATAACAACCGATAACAGAAGTGTTGGTGCGTTAGAACCGACAGGTGAATCCATACAACTCGAATAATCATAACAACTGATAACATAAGTGTTGGTGCGTTAGAACCGACACGTGAATCCATACAACTCGAATAATCATAAGAATCGATAACAAAAGTGCTGGTGCGTTAGAACCGACAGGTGAAACCATACAACTCGAATAATCATATGAACTGATAACAGAGTGTTGGTGTGTTAGAACCGACAGGTGAATCCATACAACTCGAATAATCATAAGAACCGATAACAGAAGTGTTGGTGCGTTAGAACCGACTGGTGAATCCATACAACTCGAATAATCATAACAAAGGATAACCGAAGTGTTGGTGCTTTAGAACCGACAGGTGAATCCATACAACTCGAATAATCATAACAACCGATAACAATAGTTTCGGTGCGTTAGAACCGATAGGTGAATCCATACAACTCGAATAATCATAACAACCGATAACAGAAGTGTTGGTGCGTTAGAACTGACAGGTGCATCCATACAACTCGAATAATCATAAGAACCGATAACAGAAGTGTTGGTGCGTTAGAACCGACAGGTGAATCCATACAACTCGAATAATCATAAGAACCGATAACAGAAGTGCTGGTGCGTTAGAACCGACAGGTGAATCCATACAACTCGAATAATCATAAGAACCGATAACAGAAGTGTTGGTGCGTTAGAACCGACTGGTGAATCCATACAACTCGAATAATCATATGAACCGATAACAGAAGTGTTGGTGCGTTAGAACCGACTGGTGAATCCATACAACTCGAATAATCATAACAACCGATAACAGAAGTGTTGGTGCGTTAAAACCGACAAGTGAATCCAAAATAATCATAACAACCGATAACAGAAGTGTTGGTGCGTTAGAACCGACAGGTGAATCGATACAATTCGAATAATCATAAGAATCGATAACAGAAGTATTGGTGCCTTAGAACCAAAAGGTGAATCCGTAGAACTCGAGTAATCATAACAACCGATAACAGAAGTGTTGGTGCGTTAGAACCGACAGGTGAATCCATACAACTCGAATAATCATAACAACTGATAACATAAGTGTTGGTGCGTTAGAACCGACATGTGAATCCATACAACTCGAATAATCATAAGAATCGATAACAAAAGTGCTGGTGCGTTAGAACCGACAGGTGAAACCATACAACTCGAATAATCATATGAACTGATAACAGAGTGTTGGTGTGTTAGAACCGACAGGTGAATCCATACAACTCGAATAATCATAAGAACCGATAACAGAAGTGTTGGTGCGTTAGAACCGACTGGTGAATCCATACAACTCGAATAATCATAACAAAGGATAACCGAAGTGTTGGTGCTTTAGAACCGACAGGTGAATCCATACAACTCGAATAATCATAACAACCGATAACAATAGTTTCGGTGCGTTAGAACCGATAGGTGAATCCATACAACTCGAATAATCATAACAACCGATAACAGAAGTGTTGGTGCGTTAGAACTGACAGGTGCATCCATACAACTCGAATAATCATAAGAACCGATAACAGAAGTGTTGGTGCGTTAGAACCGACAGGTGAATCCATACAACTCGAATAATCATAAGAACCGATAACAGAAGTGCTGGTGCGTTAGAACCGACAGGTGAATCCATACAACTCGAATAATCATAAGAACCGATAACAGAAGTGTTGGTGCGTTAGAACCGACTGGTGAATCCATATAACTCGAATAATCATATGAACCGATAACAGAGTCTTGGTGTCTTAGAACCAACACGTGAATCCATACAACTCGAATAATCATAAGAATCGATAACAAAAGTGCTGGTGCGTTAGAACCGACAGGTGAAACCATACAACTCGAATAATCATATGAACCGATAACAGAGTGTTGGTGTCTTAGAACCGACACGTGAATCCATACTACTCGAATAATCATAAGAATCGATAACAAAAGTGTTGGTGCGTTAGAACCGATGGGTGAATCCATACAACTCGAATAATCATAACAACCGATAACAAAAGTGTTGGTGCGTTAAAACCGACAGGTGAATCCATACAACTCGAATAATCATAAGAACCGATAACAGAAGTGTTGGTGCGTTAAAACCGACAAGTGAATCCAAAATAATCATAACAACCGATAACAGAAGTGTTGGTGCGTTAGAACCGACAGGTGAATCGATACAATTCGAATAATCATAAGAATCGATAACAGAAGTATTGGTGCTTTAGAACCAAAAGGTGAATCCGTAGAACTCGAGTAATCATAACAACCGATAACAGAAGTGTTGGTGCGTTAGAACCGACAGGTGAATCCATACAACTCTAATAATCATAACAACCGATAACAGAAGTGTTGGTGTGTTAGAACCGATAGGTGAATCCATACAACTCGAATAATCATAACAACCGATAACAGAAGTGTTGGTGCGTTAGAACCGACAGGTGAATCCATACAACTCGAATAATCATAAGAACCGATAACAGAAGTGTTTGTACGTTAGAACCGACTGGTGAATCCATACAACTCGAATAATCATATGAACCGATAACAGAGTCTTGGTGTCTTAGAACCAACACGTGAATCCATACAACTCGAATAATCATAACAACCGATAACAAAAGTGTTGGTGCGTTAAAACCGACAGGTGAATCCATACAACTCGAATAATCATAACAACCGATAACAGAAGTGTTGGTGCGTTAAAACCGACAAGTGAATCCAAAATAATCATAACAACCGATAACAGAAGTGTTGGTGCGTTAGAACCGACAGGTGAATCGATACAATTCGAATAATCATAAGAATCGATAACGGAAGTATTGGTGCTTTAGAACCAAAAGGTGAATCCGTAGAACTCGAGTAATCATAACAACCGATAACAGAAGTGTTGGTGCGTTAGAACCGACAGGTGAATCCATACAACTCTAATAATCATAACAACCGATAACAGAAGTGTTGGTGTGTTAGAACCGATAGGTGAATCCATACAACTCGAATAATCATAACAACCGATAACAGAAGTGTTGGTGCGTTAGAACCGACAGGTGAATCCATACAACTAGAATAATCATAAGAACCGATAACAGAAGTGTTTGTACGTTAGAACCGACTGGTGAATCCATACAACTCGAATAATCATAACAACCGATAACAGAATTGTTGGTGCGTTAAAACCGACAAGTGAATCCAAAATAATCATAACAACCGATAACAGAAGTGTTGGTGCGTTAGAACCGACAGGTGAATCGATACAATTCGAATAATCATAAGAATCGATAACAGAAGTGTTGGTGCCTTAGAACCAAAAGGTGAATCCGTAGAACTCGAGTAATCATAACAACCGATAACAGAAGTGTTGGTGCGTTAGAACCGACAGGTGAATCCATACAACTCTAATAATCATAACAACCGATAACAGAAGTGTTGGTGTGTTAGAACCGATAGGTGAATCCATACAACTCGAATAATCATAACAACCGATAACAGAAGTGTTGGTGCGTTAGAACCAACACGTGAATCCATACCACTCGAATAATCATATGAACCGATAACAGAAGTGTTGGTGCGTTAGGACCGACAGGAGAACCCATACAACTCATATAGTCATAAGAATCGATAACTGAAGTGTTGGTGCGTTAGAAACGACAGTGAAACCATACAACTCGAATAATCATAACAACCGATAACAGAAGTGTTGGTGCGTTAGAACCAACACGTGAATCCATACCACTCGAATAATCATATGAACCGATAACAGAAGTGTTGGAGTGTTAAAACCGACAAGTGAATCCAAAATAATCATAACAACCGATAACAGAAGTGTTGGTGCGTTAGAACCGACAGGTGAATCGATACAATTCGAATAATCATAAGAATCGATAACAGAAGTATTGGTGCCTTAGAACCAAAAGGTGAATCCGTAGAACTCGAGTAATCATAACAACCGATAACAGAAGTGTTGGTGCGTTAGAACCGACAGGTGAATCCATACAACTCGAATAATCATAACAACTGATAACATAAGTGTTGGTGCGTTAGAACCGACACGTGAATCCATACAACTCGAATAATCATAAGAATCGATAACAAAAGTGCTGGTGCGTTAGAACCGACAGGTGAAACCATACAACTCGAATAATCATATGAACTGATAACAGAGTGTTGGTGTGTTAGAACCGACAGGTGAATCCATACAACTCGAATAATCATAAGAACCGATAACAGAAGTGTTGGTGCGTTAGAACCGACTGGTGAATCCATACAACTCGAATAATCATAACAAAGGATAACCGAAGTGTTGGTGCTTTAGAACCGACAGGTGAATCCATACAACTCGAATAATCATAACAACCGATAACAATAGTTTCGGTGCGTTAGAACCGATAGGTGAATCCATACAACTCGAATAATCATAACAACCGATAACAGAAGTGTTGGTGCGTTAGAACTGACAGGTGCATCCATACAACTCGAATAATCATAAGAACCGATAACAGAAGTGCTGGTGCGTTAGAACCGACAGGTGAATCCATACAACTCGAATAATCATAAGAACCGATAACAGAAGTGTTGGTGCGTTAGAACCGACTGGTGAATCCATACAACTCGAATAATCATATGAACCGATAACAGAGTCTTGGTGTCTTAGAACCAACACGTGAATCCATACAACTCGAATAATCATAAGAATCGATAACAAAAGTGCTGGTGCGTTAGAACCGACAGGTGAAACCATACAACTCGAATAATCATATGAACCGATAACAGAGTGTTGGTGTCTTAGAACCGACACGTGAATCCATACAACTCGAATAATCATAAGAATCGATAACAAAAGTGTTGGTGCGTTAGAACCAATGGGTGAATCCATACAACTCGAATAATCATAACAACCGATAACAAAAGTGTTGGTGCGTTAAAACCGACAGGTGAATCCATACAACTCGAATAATCATAACAACCGAAAACAAAAGTGTTGGTACGTTAAAACCGACAAGTGAATACAAAATAATCATAACAACCGATAACAGAAGTGTTGGTGCGTTAGAACCGACAGGTGAATCCATACAACTCGAATAATCTTAAGAACCGATAACATAAGTGTTGGTGCCTTAAAACCAAAAGTTGAATACGTACAACTCAAATATTCATAACAACCGATAACAGAAGTATTGGTGCGTTAAAACCGACAGGTGAATCCATACAACTCGATTAATCATAACAACCGATAACAGAAGTGTTGGTGCGTTAAAACCGACAAGTGAATCCAAAATAATCATAACAACCGATAACAGAAGTGTTGGTGCGTTAGAACCGACAGGTGAATCGATACAATTCGAATAATCATAAGAATCGATAACAGAAGTATTGGTGCTTTAGAACCAAAAGGTGAATCCGTAGAACTCGAGTAATCATAACAACCGATAACAGAAGTGTTGGTGCGTTAGAACCGACAGGTGAATCCATACAACTCTAATAATCATAACAACCGATAACAGAAGTGTTGGTGTGTTAGAACCGATAGGTGAATCCATACAACTCGAATAATCATAACAACCGATAACAGAAGTGTTGGTGCGTTAGAACCGACAGGTGAATCCATACAACTCGAATAATCATAAGAACCGATAACAGAAGTGTTTGTACGTTAGAACCGACTGGTGAATCCATACAACTCGAATAATCATAACAACCGATAACAGAAGTGTTGGTGCGTTAAAACCGACAAGTGAATCCAAAATAATCATAACAACCGATAACAGAAGTGTTGGTGCGTTAGAACCGACAGGTGAATCGATACAATTCGAATAATCATAAGAATCGATAACAGAAGTATTGGTGCTTTATAACCAAAAGGTGAATCCGTAGAACTCGAGTAATCATAACAACCGATAACAGAAGTGTTGGTGCGTTAGAACCGACAGGTGAATCCATACAACTCTAATAATCATAACAACCGATAACAGAAGTGTTGGTGTGTTAGAACCGATAGGTGAATCCATACAACTCGAATAATCATAACAACCGATAACAGAAGTGTTGGTGCGTTAGAACCGACAGGTGAATCCATACAACTCGAATAATCATAAGAACCGATAACAGAAGTGTTTGTACGTTAGAACCGACTGGTGAATCCATACAACTCGAATAATCATAACAACCGATAACATAAGTGTTGGTGCGTTAAAACCGACAAGTGAATCCAAAATAATCATAACAACCGATAACAGAAGTGTTGGTGCGTTAGAACCGACAGGTGAATCGATACAATTCGAATAATCATAAGAATCGATAACAGAAGTATTGGTGCTTTATAACCAAAAGGTGAATCCGTAGAACTCGAGTAATCATAACAACCGATAACAGAAGTGTTGGTGCGTTAGAACCGACAGGTGAATCCATACAACTCTAATCATCATAACAACCGATAACAGAAGTGTTGGTGTGTTAGAACCGATAGGTGAATCCATACAACTCGAATAATCATAACAACCGATAACAGAAGTGTTGGTGCGTTAGAACCAACACGTGAATCCATACCACTCGAATAATCATATGAACCGATAACAGAAGTGTTGGTGCGTTAGGACCGACAGGAGAACCCATACAACTCATATAGTCATAAGAATCGATAACTGAAGTGTTGGTGCGTTAGAAACGACAGTGAAACCATACAACTCGAATAATCATAACAACCGATAACAGAAGTGTTGGTGCGTTAGAACCAACACGTGAATCCATACTACTCGAATAATCATATGAACCGATAACAGAAGTGTTGGAGTGTTAAAACCGACAAGTGAATCCAAAATAATCATAACAACCGATAACAGAAGTGTTAGTGCGTTAGAACCGACAGGTGAATCGATACAATTCGAATAATCATAAGAATCGATAACAGAAGTATTGGTGCCTTAGAACCAAAAGGTGAATCCGTAGAACTCGAGTAATCATAACAACCGATAACAGAAGTGTTGGTGCGTTAGAACCGACAGGTGAATCCATACAACTCGAATAATCATAACAACTGATAACATAAGTGTTGGTGCGTTAGAACCGACACGTGAATCCATACAACTCGAATAATCATAAGAATCGATAACAAAAGTGCTGGTGCGTTAGAACCGACAGGTGAAACCATACAACTCGAATAATCATATGAACTGATAACAGAGTGTTGGTGCGTTAGAACCGACAGGTGAATCTATACAACTCGAATAATCATAACAACTGATAACATAAGTGTTGGTGCGTTAGAACCGACCAGTGAATCCGTACAACTCGAATAATCATAACAAAGGATAACCGAAGTGTTGGTGCTTTAGAACCGACAGGTGAATCCATACAACTCGAATAATCATAACAACCGATAACAATAGTTTCGGTGCGTTAGAACCGATAGGTGAATCCATACAACTCGAATAATCATAACAACCGATAACAGAAGTGTTGGTGCGTTAGAACAGACAGGTGCATCCATACAACTCGAATAATCATAAGAACCGATAACAGAAGTGTTGGTGCGTTAGAACCGACAGGTGAATCCATACAACTCGAATAATCATAAGAACCGATAACAGAAGTGTTGGTGCGTTAGAACCGACTGGTGAATCCATACAACTCGAATAATCATATGAACCGATAACAGAGTCTTGGTGTCTTAGAACCAACACGTGAATCCATACAACTCGAATAATCATAAGAATCGATAACAAAAGTGCTGGTGCGTTAGAACCGACAGGTGAAACCATACAACTCGAATAATCATATGAACCGATAACAGAGTGTTGGTGTCTTAGAACCGACACGTGAATCCATACAACTCGAATAATCATAAGAATCGATAACAAAAGTGTTGGTGCGTTAGAACCGATGGGTGAATCCATACAACTCGAATAATCATAACAACCGATAACAAAAGTGTTGGTGCGTTAAAACCGACAGGTGAATCCATACAACTCGAATAATCATAACAACCGATAACAGAAGTGTTGGTGCGTTAAAACCGACAAGTGAATCCAAAATAATCATAACAACCGATAACAGAAGTGTTGGTGCGTTAGAACCGACAGGTGAATCGATACAATTCGAATAATCATAAGAATCGATAACAGAAGTATTGGTGCCTTAGAACCAAAAGGTGAATCCGTAGAACTCGAGTAATCATAACAACCGATAACAGAAGTGTTGGTGCGTTAGAACCGACAGGTGAATCCATACAACTCTAATAATCATAACAACCGATAACAGAAGTGTTGGTGTGTTAGAACCGATAGGTGAATCCATACAACTCGAATAATCATAACAACCGATAACAGAAGTGTTGGTGCGTTAGAACCGACAGGTGAATCCATACAACTCGAATAATCATAAGAACCGATAACAGAAGTGTTTGTACGTTAGAACCGACTGGTGAATCCATACAACTCGAATAATCATAACAACCGATAACATAAGTGTTGGTGCGTTAAAACCGACAAGTGATTCCAAAATAATCATAACAACCGATAACAGAAGTGTTGGTGCGTTAGAACCGACAGGTGAATCGATACAATTCGAATAATCATAAGAATCGATAACAGAAGTATTGGTGCTTTATAACCAAAAGGTGAATCCGTAGAACTCGAGTAATCATAACAACCGATAACAGAAGTGTTGGTGCGTTAGAACCGACAGGTGAATCCATACAACTCTAATCATCATAACAACCGATAACAGAAGTGTTGGTGTGTTAGAACCGATAGGTGAATCCATACAACTCGAATAATCATAACAACCGATAACAGAAGTGTTGGTGCGTTAGAACCAACACGTGAATCCATACCACTCGAATAATCATATGAACCGATAACAGAAGTGTTGGTGCGTTAGGACCGACAGGAGAACCCATACAACTCATATAGTCATAAGAATCGATAACTGAAGTGTTGGTGCGTTAGAAACGACAGTGAAACCATACAACTCGAATAATCATAACAACCGATAACAGAAGTGTTGGTGCGTTAGAACCAACACGTGAATCCATACTACTCGAATAATCATATGAACCGATAACAGAAGTGTTGGAGTGTTAAAACCGACAAGTGAATCCAAAATAATCATAACAACCGATAACAGAAGTGTTAGTGCGTTAGAACCGACAGGTGAATCGATACAATTCGAATAATCATAAGAATCGATAACAGAAGTATTGGTGCCTTAGAACCAAAAGGTGAATCCGTAGAACTCGAGTAATCATAACAACCGATAACAGAAGTGTTGGTGCGTTAGAACCGACAGGTGAATCCATACAACTCGAATAATCATAACAACTGATAACATAAGTGTTGGTGCGTTAGAACCGACACGTGAATCCATACAACTCGAATAATCATAAGAATCGATAACAAAAGTGCTGGTGCGTTAGAACCGACAGGTGAAACCATACAACTCGAATAATCATATGAACTGATAACAGAGTGTTGGTGCGTTAGAACCGACAGGTGAATCTATACAACTCGAATAATCATAACAACTGATAACATAAGTGTTGGTGCGTTAGAACCGACCAGTGAATCCGTACAACTCGAATAATCATAACAAAGGATAACCGAAGTGTTGGTGCTTTAGAACCGACAGGTGAATCCATACAACTCGAATAATCATAACAACCGATAACAATAGTTTCGGTGCGTTAGAACCGATAGGTGAATCCATACAACTCGAATAATCATAACAACCGATAACAGAAGTGTTGGTGCGTTAGAACAGACAGGTGCATCCATACAACTCGAATAATCATAAGAACCGATAACAGAAGTGTTGGTGCGTTAGAACCGACAGGTGAATCCATACAACTCGAATAATCATAAGAACCGATAACAGAAGTGTTGGTGCGTTAGAACCGACTGGTGAATCCATACAACTCGAATAATCATATGAACCGATAACAGAGTCTTGGTGTCTTAGAACCAACACGTGAATCCATACAACTCGAATAATCATAAGAATCGATAACAAAAGTGCTGGTGCGTTAGAACCGACAGGTGAAACCATACAACTCGAATAATCATATGAACCGATAACAGAGTGTTGGTGTCTTAGAACCGACACGTGAATCCATACAACTCGAATAATCATAAGAATCGATAACAAAAGTGTTGGTGCGTTAGAACCGATGGGTGAATCCATACAACTCGAATAATCATAACAACCGATAACAAAAGTGTTGGTGCGTTAAAACCGACAGGTGAATCCATACAACTCGAATAATCATAACAACCGATAACAGAAGTGTTGGTGCGTTAAAACCGACAAGTGAATCCAAAATAATCATAACAACCGATAACAGAAGTGTTGGTGCGTTAGAACCGACAGGTGAATCGATACAATTCGAATAATCATAAGAATCGATAACAGAAGTATTGGTGCCTTAGAACCAAAAGGTGAATCCGTAGAACTCGAGTAATCATAACAACCGATAACAGAAGTGTTGGTGCGTTAGAACCGACAGGTGAATCCATACAACTCTAATAATCATAACAACCGATAACAGAAGTGTTGGTGTGTTAGAACCGATGGGTGAATCCATACAACACGAATAATCATAACAACCGATAACAAAAGTGTTGGTGCGTTAAAACCGACAGGTGAATCCATACAACTCGAATAATCATAACAACCGATAACAGAAGTGTTGGTGCGTTAAAACCGACAAGTGAATCCAAAATAATCATAACAACCGATAACAGAAGTGTTGGTGCGTTAGAACCGACAGGTGAATCCATACAACTCGAATAATCTTAAGAACCGATAACATAAGTGTTGGTGCCTTAAAACCAAAAGTTGAATACGTACAACTCAAATATTCATAACAACCGATAACAGAAGTGTTGGTGCGTTAGAACCGACAGGTGAATCCATACAACTCGAATAATCATAACAACTGATAACATAAGTGTTGGTACGTTAGAACCGACACGTGAATCCATACAACTCGAATAATCATAAGAATCGATAACAAAAGTGCTGGTGCGTTAGAACCGACAGGTGAAACCATACAACTCGAATAATCATATGAACTGATAACAGAGTGTTGGTGCGTTAGAACCGACAGGTGAATCTATACAACTCGAATAATCATAACTGATAACATAAGTGTTGGTGCGTTAGAACCGACCAGTGAATCCGTACAACTCGAATAATCATAACAAAGGATAACCGAAGTGTTGGTGCTTTAGAACCGACAGGTGAATCCATACAACTCGAATAATCATAACAACCGATAACAATAGTTTCGGTGCGTTAGAACCGATAGGTGAATCCATACAACTCGAATAATCATAACAACCGATAACAGAAGTGTTGGTGCGTTAGAACTGACAGGTGCATCCATACCACTCGAATAATCATAAGAACCGATAACAGAAGTGTTGGTGCGTTAGAACCGACAGGTGAATCCATACAACTCGAATAATCATAAGAACCGATAACAGAAGTGTTGGTGCGTTAGAACCGACTGGTGAATCCATACAACTCGAATAATCATATGAACCGATAACAGAGTCTTGGTGTCTTAGAACCAACACGTGAATCCATACAACTCGAATAATCATAAGAATCGATAACAAAAGTGCTGGTGCGTTAGAACCGACAGGTGAAACCATACAACTCGAATAATCATATGAACCGATAACAGAGTGTTGGTGTCTTAGAACCGACACGTGAATCCATACAACTCGAATAATTATAAGAATCGATAACAAAAGTGTTGGTGCGTTAGAACCGATGGGTGAATCCATACAACTCGAATAATCATAACAACCGATAACAAAAGTGTTGGTGCGTTAAAACCGACAGGTGAATCCATACAACTCGAATAATCATAACAACCGATAACAGAAGTGTTGGTGCGTTAAAACCGACAAGTGAATCCAAAATAATCATAACAACCGATAACAGAAGTGTTGGTGCGTTAGAACCGACAGGTGAATCGATACAATTCGAATAATCATAAGAATCGATAACAGAAGTATTGGTGCCTTAGAACCAAAAGGTGAATCCGTAGAACTCGAGTAATCATAACAACCGATAACAGAAGTGTTGGTGCGTTAGAACCGACAGGTGAATCCATACAACTCTAATAATCATAACAACCGATAACAGAAGTGTTGGTGTGTTAGAACCGATGGGTGAATCCATACAACACGAATAATCATAACAACCGATAACAAAAGTGTTGGTGCGTTAAAACCGACAGGTGAATCCATACAACTCGAATAATCATAACAACCGATAACAGAAGTGTTGGTGCGTTAAAACCGACAAGTGAATCCAAAATAATCATAACAACCGATAACAGAAGTGTTGGTGCGTTAGAACCGACAGGTGAATCCATACAACTCGAATAATCTTAAGAACCGATAACATAAGTGTTGGTGCCTTAAAACCAAAAGTTGAATACGTACAACTCAAATATTCATAACAACCGATAACAGAAGTGTTGGTGCGTTAGAACCGACAGGTGAATCCATACAACTCGAATAATCATAACAACTGATAACATAAGTGTTGGTACGTTAGAACCGACACGTGAATCCATACAACTCGAATAATCATAAGAATCGATAACAAAAGTGCTGGTGCGTTAGAACCGACAGGTGAAACCATACAACTCGAATAATCATATGAACTGATAACAGAGTGTTGGTGCGTTAGAACCGACAGGTGAATCTATACAACTCGAATAATCATAACTGATAACATAAGTGTTGGTGCGTTAGAACCGACCAGTGAATCCGTACAACTCGAATAATCATAACAAAGGATAACCGAAGTGTTGGTGCTTTAGAACCGACAGGTGAATCCATACAACTCGAATAATCATAACAACCGATAACAATAGTTTCGGTGCGTTAGAACCGATAGGTGAATCCATACAACTCGAATAATCATAACAACCGATAACAGAAGTGTTGGTGCGTTAGAACTGACAGGTGCATCCATACAACTCGAATAATCATAAGAACCGATAACAGAAGTGTTGGTGCGTTAGAACCGACAGGTGAATCCATACAACTCGAATAATCATAAGAACCGATAACAGAAGTGTTGGTGCGTTAGAACCGACTGGTGAATCCATACAACTCGAATAATCATATGAACCGATAACAGAGTCTTGGTGTCTTAGAACCAACACGTGAATCCATACAACTCGAATAATCATAAGAATCGATAACAAAAGTGCTGGTGCGTTAGAACCGACAGGTGAAACCATACAACTCGAATAATCATATGAACCGATAACAGAGTGTTGGTGTCTTAGAACCGACACGTGAATCCATACAACTCGAATAATCATAAGAATCGATAACAAAAGTGTTGGTGCGTTAGAACCGATGGGTGAATCCATACAACTCGAATAATCATAACAACCGATAACAAAAGTGTTGGTGCGTTAAAACCGACAGGTGAATCCATACAACTCGAATAATCATAACAACCGATAACAGAAGTGTTGGTGCGTTAAAACCGACAAGTGAAACCAAAATAATCATAACAACCGATAACAGAAGTGTTGGTGCGTCAGAACAGACAGGTGAATCGATACAATTCGAATAATCATAAGAATCGATAACAGAAGTATTGGTGCTTTAGAACCAAAAGGTGAATCCGTAGAACTCGAGTAATTATAACAACCGATAACAGAAGTGTTGGTGCGTTAGAACCGACAGGTGAATCCATACAACTCTAATAATCATAACAACCGATAACAGAAGTGTTGGTGTGTTAGAACCGATAGGTGAATCCATACAACTCGAATAATCATAACAACCGATAACAGAAGTGTTGGTGCGTTAGAACCGACAGGTGAATCCATACAACTCGAATAATCATAAGAACCGATAACAGAAGTGTTTGTACGTTAGAACCGACTGGTGAATCCATACAACTCGAATAATCATAACAACCGATAACAGAAGTGTTGGTGCGTTAAAACCGACAAGTGAATACGAAATAATCATAACAACCGATAACAGAAGTGTTGGTGCGTTAGAACCGACAGGTGAATCGATACAATTCGAATAATCATAAGAATCGATAACAGAAGTGTTGGTGCCTTAGAACCAAAAGGTGAATCCGTAGAACTCGAGTAATCATAACAACCGATAACATAAGTGTTGGTGCGTTAGAACCGACAGGTGAATCCATACAACTCTAATAATCATAACAACCGATAACAGAAGTGTTGGTGTGTTAGAACCGATAGGTGAATCCATACAACTCGAATAATCATAACGACCGATAACAGAAGTGTTGGTGCGTTAGAACCGACAGGTGAATCCATACAACTCGAATAATCATAAGAACCGATAACAGAAGTGTTGGTGCGTTAGAACTGACAGGTGCATCCATACAACTCGAATAATCATAAGAACCGATAACAGAAGTGTTGGTGCGTTAGAACCGACAGGTGAATCCATACAACTCGAATAATCATAAGAACCGATAACAGAAGTGTTGGTGCGTTAGAACCGACTGGTGAATCCATACAACTCGAATAATCATATGAACCGATAACAGAGTCTTGGTGTGTTAGAACCGACAGGTGAATCCATACAACTCGAATAATCATAACAACCGATAACAATAGTTTCGGTGCGTTAGAACCGATAGGTGAATCCATACAACTCGAATAATCATAACAACCGATAACAGAAGTGTTGGTGCGTTAGAACTGACAGGTGCATCCATACAACTCGAATAATCATAAGAACCGATAACAGAAGTGTTGGTGCGTTAGAACCGACAGGTGAATCCATACAACTCGAATAATCATAAGAACCGATAACAGAAGTGTTGGTGCGTTTAAAACCGACTGGTGAATCCATACAACTCGAATAATCATATGAACCGATAACAGAGTCTTGGTGTCTTAGAACCAACACGCGAATCCATACAACTCGAATAATCATAAGAATCGATAACAAAAGTGCTGGTGCGTTAGAACCGACAGGTGAAACCATACAACTCGAATAATCATATGAACCGATAACAGAGTGTTGGTGTCTTAGAACCGACACGTGAATCCATACAACTCGAATAATCATAAGAATCGATAACAAAAGTGTTGGTGCGTTAGAACCGATGGGTGAATCCATACAACTCTAATAATCATAACAACCGATAACAGAAGTGTTGGTGTGTTAGAACCGATAGGTGAATCCATACAACTCGAATAATCATAACAACCGATAACAGAAGTGTTGGTGCGTTAGAACCGACAGGTGAATCCATACAACTCGAATAATCATAAGAACCGATAACAGAAGTGTTGGTGCGTTAGAACTGACAGGTGCATCCATACAACTCGAATAATCATAAGAACCGATAACAGAAGTGTTGGTGCGTTAGAACCGACAGGTGAATCCATACAACTCGAATAATCATAAGAACCGATAACAGAAGTGTTGGTGCGTTAGAACCGACTGGTGAATCCATACAACTCGAATAATCATATGAACCGATAACAGAAGTGTTTGTACGTTAGAACCGACTGGTGAATCCATACAACTCGAATAATCATAACAACCGATAACAGAAGTGTTGGTGCGTTAAAACCGACAAGTGAATACGAAATAATCATAACAACCGATAACAGAAGTGTTGGTGCGTTAGAACCGACAGGTGAATCGATACAATTCGAATAATCATAAGAATCGATAACAGAAGTGTTGGTGCCTTAGAACCAAAAGGTGAATCCGTAGAACTCGAGTAATCATAACAACCGATAACAGAAGTGTTGGTGCGTTAGAACCGACAGGTGAATCCATACAACTCTAATAATCATAACAACCGATAACAGAAGTGTTGGTGTTTTAGAACCGATAGGTGAATCCATACAACTCGAATAATCATAACGACCGATAACAGAAGTGTTGGTGCGTTAGAACCGACAGCTGAATCCATACAACTCGAATAATCATAAGAACCGATAACAGAAGTGTTGGTGCGTTAGAACTGACAGGTGCATCCATACAACTCGAATAATCATAAGAACCGATAACAGAAGTGTTGGTGCGTTAGAACCGACAGGTGAATCCATACAACTCGAATAATCATAAGAACCGATAACAGAAGTGTTGGTGCGTTAGAACCGACTGGTGAATCCATACAACTCGAATAATCATATGAACCGATAACAGAGTCTTGGTGTGTTAGAACCGACAGGTGAATCCATACAACTCGAATAATAATAACAACCGATAACAATAGTTTCGGTGCGTTAGAACCGATAGGTGAATCCATACAACTCGAATAATCATAACAACCGATAACAGAAGTGTTGGTGCGTTAGAACTGACAGGTGCATCCATACAACTCGAATAATCATAAGAACCGATAACAGAAGTGTTGGTGCGTTAGAACCGACAGGTGAATCCATACAACTCGAATAATCATAAGAACCGATAACAGAAGTGTTGGTGCGTTTAAAACCGACTGGTGAATCCATACAACTCGAATAATCATATGAACCGATAACAGAGTCTTGGTGTCTTAGAACCAACACGCGAATCCATACAACTCGAATAATCATAAGAATCGATAACAAAAGTGCTGGTGCGTTAGAACCGACAGGTGAAACCATACAACTCGAATAATCATATGAACCGATAACAGAGTGTTGGTGTCTTAGAACCGACACGTGAATCCATACAACTCGAATAATCATAAGAATCGATAACAAAAGTGTTGGTGCGTTAGAACCGATGGGTGAATCCATACAACTCTAATAATCATAACAACCGATAACAGAAGTGTTGGTGTGTTAGAACCGATAGGTGAATCCATACAACTCGAATAATCATAACAACCGATAACAGAAGTGTTGGTGCGTTAGAACCGACAGGTGAATCCATACAACTCGAATAATCATAAGAACCGATAACAGAAGTGTTGGTGCGTTAGAACTGACAGGTGCATCCATACAACTCGAATAATCATAAGAACCGATAACAGAAGTGTTGGTGCGTTAGAACCGACAGGTGAATCCATACAACTCGAATAATCATAAGAACCGATAACAGAAGTGTTGGTGCGTTAGAACCGACTGGTGAATCCATACAACTCGAATAATCATATGAACCGATAACAGAGTCTTGGTGTGTTAGAACCGACAGGTGAATCCATACAACTCGAATAATCATAACAACCGATAACAATAGTTTCGGTGCGTTAGAACCGATAGGTGAATCCATACAACTCGAATAATCATAACAACCGATAACAGAAGTGTTGGTGCGTTAGAACTGACAGGTGCATCCATACAACTCGAATAATCATAAGAACCGATAACAGAAGTGGTGGTGCGTTAGAACCGACAGGTGAATCCATACAACTCGAATAATCATAAGAACCGATAACAGAAGTGTTGGTGCGTTAGAACCGACTGGTTAATCCATACAACTCGAATAATCATATGAACCGATAACAGAGTCTTGGTGTCTTAGAACCAACACGTGAATCCATACAACTGGAATAATCATAAGAATCGATAACAAAAGTGCTGGTGCGTTAGAACCGACAGGTGAAACCATACAACTCGAATAATCATATGAACCGATAACAGAGTGTTGGTGTCTTAGAACCGACACGTGAATCCATACAACTCGAATAATCATAAGAATCGATAACAAAAGTGTTGGTGCGTTAGAACCGATGGGTGAATCCATACAACTCGAATAATCATAACAACCGATAACAAAAGTGTTGGTGCGTTAAAACCGACAGGTGAATCCATACAACTCGAATAATCATAACAACCGATAACAGAAGTGTTGGTGCGTTAAAACCGACAAGTGAATCCAAAATAATCATAACAACCGATAACAGAAGTGTTGGTGCGTTAGAACCGACAGGTGAATCGATACAATTCGAATAATCATAAGAATCGATAACAGAAGTATTGGTGCTTTAGAACCAAAAGGTGAATCCGTAGAACTCGAGTAATCATAACAACCGATAACAGAAGTGTTGGTGCGTTATAACCGACAGGTGAATCCATACAACTCTAATAATCATAACAACCGATAACAGAAGTGTTGGTGTGTTAGAACCGATAGGTGAATCCATACAACTCGAATAATCATAACAACCAATAACAGAAGTGTTGGTGCGTTAGAACCGACAGGTGAATCCATACAACTCGAATAATCATAAGAACCGATAACAGAAGTGTTTGTACGTTAGAACCGACTGGTGAATCCATACAACTCGAATAATCATAACAACCGATAACAGAAGTGTTGGTGCGTTAAAACCGACAAGTGAATCCAAAATAATCATAACAACCGATAACAGAAGTGTTGGTGCGTTAGAACCGACAGGTGAATCGATACAATTCGAATAATCATAAGAATCGATAACAGAAGTGTTGGTGCCTTAGAACCAAAAGGTGAATCCGTAGAACTCGAGTAATCATAACAACCGATAACAGAAGTGTTGGTGCGTTAGAACTGACAGGTGAATCCATACAATTCTAATAATCATAACAACCGATAACAGAAGTGTTGGTGTGTTAGAACCGATAGGTGAATCCATACAACTCGAATAATCATAACAACCGATAACAGAAGTGTTGGTGCGTTAGAACCAACACGTGAATCCATACCACTCGAATAATCATATGAACCGATAACAGAAGTGTTGGTGCGTTAGGACCGACAGGAGAACCCATACAACTCATATAGTCATAAGAATAGATAACTGAAGTGTTGGTGCGTTAGAAACGACAGTGAAACCATACAACTCGAATAATCATAACAACCGATAACAAAAGTGTTGGTGCGTTAGAACCAACACGTGAATCCATACCACTCGAATAATCATATGAACCGATAACAGAAGTGTTGGTGCGTTAGGACCGACAGGAGAACCCATACAACACATATAGTCTTAAGAATCGATAACTGAAGTGTTGATGCGTTAGAAATGACAGTGAAACCATTCAACTCGAATAATCATAACAACCGATAACTGAAGTGTTGGTGCGTTAGAACCGACGGGTGAATCCATACAACTTGAATAATCATAAGAACCAATAACAGAAGTGTTGGTGCGTTAGAACCAAAAGGTGAACCTATACAACTCGAATAATCATAACAACCGAAAACAAAAGTGTTGGTACGTTAAAACCGACAAGTGAATACAAAATAATCATAACAACCGATAACAGAAGTGTTGGTGCGTTAGAACCGACAGGTGAATCCATACAACTCGAATAATCTTAAGAACCGATAACATAAGTGTTGGTGCCTTAAAACCAAAAGTTGAATACGTACAACTCAAATATTCATAACAACCGATAACAGAAGTATTGGTGCGTTAAAACCGACAGGTGAATCCATACAACTCGATTAATCATAACAACCGATAACAGAAGTGTTGGTGCGTTAAAACCGACAAGTGAATCCAAAATAATCATAACAACCGATAACAGAAGTGTTGGTGCGTCCGACAGGTGAATCGATACAATTCGAATAATCATAAGAATCGATAACAGAAGTATTGGTGCTTTAGAACCAAAAGGTGAATCCGTAGAACTCGAGTAATCATAACAACCGATAACAGAAGTGTTGGTGCGTTAGAACCGACAGGTGAATCCATACAACTCTAATAATCATAACAACCGATAACAGAAGTGTTGGTGTGTTAGAACCGATAGGTGAATCCATGCAACTCGAATAATCATAACAACCGATAACAGAAGTGTTGGTGCGTTAGAACCGACAGGTGAATCCATACAACTAGAATAATCATAAGAACCGATAACAGAAGTGTTTGTACGTTAGAACCGACTGGTGAATCCATACAACTCGAATAATCATAACAACCGATAACAGAAGTGTTGGTGCGTTAAAACCGACAAGTGAATCCAAAATAATCATAACAACCGATAACAGAAGTGTTGGTGCGTTAGAACCGACAGGTGAATCGATACAATTCGAATAATCATAAGAATCGATAACAGAAGTGTTGGTGCCTTAGAACCAAAAGGTGAATCCGTAGAACTCGAGTAATCATAACAACCGATAACAGAAGTGTTGGTGCGTTAGAACCGACAGGTGAATCCATACAACTCTAATAATCATAACAACCGATAACAGAAGTGTTGGTGTGTTAGAACCGATAGGTGAATCCATACAACTCGAATAATCATTACAACCGATAACAGAAGTGTTGGTGCGTTAGAACCAACATGTGAATCCATACCACTCGAATAATCATATGAACCGATAACAGAAGTGTTGGTGCGTTAGGACCGACAGGAGAACCCATACAACTCATATAGTCATAAGAATCGATAACTGAAGTGTTGGTGCGTTAGAAATGACAGTGAAACCATACAACTCGAATAATCATAACAACCGATAACAAAAGTGTTGGTGCGTTAGAACCAACACGTGAATCCATACCACTCGAATAATCATATGAACCGATAACAGAAGTGTTGGTGCGTTAGGACCGACAGGAGAACCCATACAACTCATATAGTCTTAAGAATCGATAACTGAAGTGTTGGTGCGTTAGAAATGACAGTGAAACCATACAACTCGAATAATCATAACAACCGATAACTGAAGTGTTGGTGCGTTAGAACCGACGGGTGAATCCATACAACTTGAATAATCATAAGAACCAATAACATAAGTGTTGGTGCGTTAGAACCAAAAGGTGAACCTATACAACTCGAATAATCATAACAACCGAAAACAAAAGTGTTGGTACGTTAAAACCGACAAGTGAATACAAAATAATCATAACAACCGATAACAGAAGTGTTGGTGCGTTAGAACCGACAGGTGAATCCATACAACTCGAATAATCTTAAGAACCGATAACATAAGTGTTGGTGCCTTAAAACCAAAAGTTGAATACGTACAACTCAAATATTCATAACAACCGATAACAGAAGTGTTGGTGCGTTAGAACCGACAGGTGAATCCATACAACTCGAATAATCATAATAACTGATAACATAAGTGTTGGTGCGTTAGAACAGACACGTGAATCCATACAACTCGAATAATCATAAGAATCGATAACAAAAGTGCTGGTGTGTTAGAACCGACAGGTGAAACCATACAACTCGAATAATCATATGAACCGATAACAGAGTGTTGGTGCGTTAGAACCGACAGGTGAATCCATACAACTCGAATAATCATAACAACTGATAACATAAGTGTTGGTGCGTTAGAACCGACCAGTGAATCCGTACAACTCGAATAATCATAACAAAGGATAACCGAAGTGTTTGTGCTTTAGAACCGACAGGTGAATCCATACAACTCGAATAATCGTAACAACCGATAACAATAGTTTCGGTGCGTTAGAACCGATTGGTGAATCCATACAACTCGAATAATCATAACAACCGATAACAGAAGTGTTGGTGCGTTAGAACGGACAGGTGCATCCCTACAACTCGAATAATCATAAGAACCGATAACAGAAGTGTTGGTGCGTTAGAACCGACAGGTGAATCCATACAACTCGAATAATCATAAGAACCGATAACAGAAGTGTTGGTGCGTTAGAACCGACTGGTGAATCCATACAACTCGAATAATCATATGAACCGATAACAAAGTCTTGGTGTCTTAGAACCAACACGTGAATCCATACAACTCGAATAATCATAAGAATCGATAACAAAACTGCTGGTGCGTTAGAACCGACAGGTGAAACCATACAACTCGAATAATCATATGAACCGATAAAAGAGTGTTGGTGTCTTAGAACCGACACGTGAATCCATACAACTCGAATAATCATAAGAATCGATAACAAAAGTGTTGGTGCGTTAGAACCGATGGGTGAATCCATACAACACGAATAATCATAACAACCGATAACAAAAGTGTTGGTGCGTTAAAACCGACAGGGGAATCCATACAACTCGAATAATCATAACAACCGATAACAGAAGTGTTGGTGCGTTAAAACCAACAAGTGAATCCAAAATAATCATAACAACCGATAACAGACGTGTTGGTGCGTTAAAACCGACAGGTGAATCGATACAATTCGAATAATCATAAGAATCGATAACAGAAGTGTTGGTGCCTTAGAACCAAAAGGTGAATCCGTAGAACTCGAGTAATCATAACAACCGATAACAGAAGTGTTGGTGCGTTAGAACCGACAGGTGAAACCATACAACTCTAATAATCATAACAACCGATAACAGAAGTGTTGGTGTGTTAGAACCGATAGGTGAATCCATACAACTCGAATAATCATAACAACCGATAACAGAAGTGTTGGTGCGTTAGAACCAACACGTGAATCCATACCACTCGAATAATCATATGAACCGATAACAGAAGTGTTGGTGCGTTAGGACCGACAGGAGAACCCATACAACTCATATAGTCATAAGAATCGATAACTGAAGTGTTGGTGCGTTAGAAACGACAGTGAAACCATACAACTCGAATAATCATAACAACCGATAACAGAAGTGTTGGTGCGTTAGAACCAACACGTGAATCCATACCACTCGAATAATCATATGAACCGATAACAGAAGTGTTGGTGCGTTAGGACCGACAGGAGAACCCATACCACATATATTGTCATAAGAATCGATAACTGAAGTGTTGGTGCGTTAGAAACGACAGTGAAACCATACAACTCGAATAATCATAACAACCGATAACAGAAGTGTTGGTGCGTTAGAACCAACACGTGAATCCATACCACTCGAATAATCATATGAACCGATAACAGAAGTGTTGGTGCGTTAGGACCGACAGGAGAACCCATACAACTCATATAGTCATAAGAATCGATAACTGAAGTGTTGGTGCGTTAGAAACGACAGTGAAACCATACAACTCGAATAATCATAACAACCGATAACAGAAGTGTTGGTGCGTTAGAACCAACACGTGAATCCATACCACTCGAATAATCATATGAACCGATAACAGAAGTGTTGGTGCGTTAGGACCGACAGGAGAACCCATACCACATATATTGTCATAAGAATCGATAACTGAAGTGTTGGTGCGTTAGAAACGACAGTGAAACCATACAACTCGAATAATCATAACAACCGATAACAGAAGTGTTGGTGCGTTAGAACCAACACGTGAATCCATACCACTCGAATAATCATATGAACCGATAACAGAAGTGTTGGTGCGTTAGGACCGACAGGAGAACCCATACAACACATATAGTCTTAAGAATCGATAACTGAAGTGTTGATGCGTTAGAAATGACAGTGAAACCATTCAACTCGAATAATCATAACAACCGATAACTGAAGTGTTGGTGCGTTAGAACCGACGGGTGAATCCATACAACTTGAATAATCATAAGAACCAATAACAGAAGTGTTGGTGCGTTAGAACCAAAAGGTGAACCTATACAACTCGAATAATCATAACAACCGAAAAGAAAAGTGTTGGTACGTTAAAACCGACAAGTGAATACAAAATAATCATAACAACCGATAACAGAAGTGTTGGTGCGTTAGAACCGACAGGTGAATCCATACAACTCGAATAATCTTAAGAACCGATAACATAAGTGTTGGTGCCTTAAAACCAAAAGTTGAATACGTACAACTCAAATATTCATAACAACCGATAACAGAAGTGTTGGTGCGTTAGAACCGACAGGTGAATCCATACAACTCGAATAATCATAACAACTGATAACATAAGTGTTGGTGCGTTAGAACCGACACGTGAATCCATACAACTCGAATAATCTTAAGAATCGATAACAAAAGTGCTGGTGCGTTAGAACCGACAGGTGAAACCATACAACTCGAATAATCATATGAACCGATAACAGAGTGTTGGTGTCTTAGAACCGACACGTGAATCCATACAACTCGAATAATCATAAGAATCGATAACAGAAGTGTTGGTGCGTTAGAACCGATGGGTGAATCCATACAACTCGAATAACCATAACAACCGATAACAGAAGTGTTGGTGCGTAAAAACCGACAGGTGAATCCATACAACTCGAATAATCATAACAACAGATAACAGAATTGTGGGTGCGTTAAAATCGACAAGTGAATCCAAAATAATCATAACAACCGATAACAAAAGTGTTGGTGCGTTAGAACCGACAGGTGAATCCATACAATTCGAATAATCATAAGAATCGATAACAGACGTGTTGGTGCCTTAGAACCAAAAGGTAAATCCGTAGAACTCGAATAATCATAACAACCGATAAGAGAAGTGTTGGTGCGTTAGAACCGACAGGTGAATCCATACAACTCTAATAATCATAACAACCGATAACAGAAGTGTTGGTGTGTTAGAACCGATAGGTGAATCCATACAACTCGAATAATCATAACAACCGATAACAGAAGTGTTGGTGCGTTACAACCAACACGTGAATCCATACCACTCGAATAATCATATGAACCAATAACAGAAGTGTTGCTGCGTTAGGACCGACAGGAGATCCCATACAACTCATATAGTCATAAGAATCGATAACTGAAGTGTTGGTGCGTTAGAAACGACAGTGAAACCATACAACTCGAATAATCATAACAACCGATAATAGAAGTGTTGGTGCGTTAGAACCAACACGTGAATCCATACCACTCGAATAATCATATGAACCGATAACAGAAGTGTTGGTGCGTTAGGACCGACAGGAGAACCCATACAACTCATATAGTCATAAGAATCGATAACTGAAGTGTTGGTGCGTTAGAAATGACAGTGAAACCATACAACTCGAATAATCATAACAACCGATAACAAAAGTGTTGGTGCGTTAGAACCAACACGTGAATCCATACCACTCGAATAATCATATGAACCGATAACAGAAGTGTTGGTGCGTTAGGACCGACAGGAGAACCCATACAACTCATATAGTCTTAAGAATCGATAACTGAAGTGTTGGTGCGTTAGAAATGACAGTGAAACCATACAACTCGAATAATCATAACAACCGATAACTGAAGTGTTGGTGCGTTAGAACCGACGGGTGAATCCATACAACTTGA
This sequence comes from Dittrichia graveolens, assembly GCA_038502395.1. Classification (NCBI taxonomy): domain Eukaryota; kingdom Viridiplantae; phylum Streptophyta; class Magnoliopsida; order Asterales; family Asteraceae; genus Dittrichia; species Dittrichia graveolens. The sequence continues at coordinate 21,482 of JARJIL010000101.1, read as the reverse complement.
ATAATCATAAGAACCAATAACATAAGTGTTGGTGCGTTAGAACCAAAAGGTGAACCTATACAACTCGAATAATCATAACAACCGAAAACAAAAGTGTTGGTACGTTAAAACCGACAAGTGAATACAAAATAATCATAACAACCGATAACAGAAGTGTTGGTGCGTTAGAACCGACAGGTGAATCCATACAACTCGAATAATCTTAAGAACCGATAACATAAGTGTTGGTGCCTTAAAACCAAAAGTTGAATACGTACAACTCAAATATTCATAACAACCGATAACAGAAGTGTTGGTGCGTTAGAACCGACAGGTGAATCCATACAACTCGAATAATCATAATAACTGATAACATAAGTGTTGGTGCGTTAGAACAGACACGTGAATCCATACAACTCGAATAATCATAAGAATCGATAACAAAAGTGCTGGTGTGTTAGAACCGACAGGTGAAACCATACAACTCGAATAATCATATGAACCGATAACAGAGTGTTGGTGCGTTAGAACCAACATGTGAATCCATACCACTCGAATAATCATATGAACCGATAACAGAAGTGTTGGTGCGTTAGGACCGACAGGAGAACCCATACAACTCATATAGTCATAAGAATCGATAACTTAAGTGTTGGTGCGTTAGAAACGACAGTGAAACCATACAACTCGAATAATCATAACAACCGATAACTGAAGTGTTGGTGCGTTAGAACCGACGGGTGAATCCATACAACTTGAATAATCATAAGAACCAATAACAGAAGTGTTGGTGCGTTAGAACCAAAAGGTGAACCTATACAACTCGAATAATCATAACAACCGAAAACAAAAGTGTTGGTACGTTAAAACCGACAAGTGAATACAAAATAATCATAACAACCGATAACAGAAGTGTTGGTGCGTTAGAACCGACAGGTGAATCCATACAACTCGAATAATCATAACAACTGATAACATAAGTGTTGGTGCGTTAGAACCGACACGTGAATCCATACAACTCGAATAATCATAAGAATCGATAACAAAAGTGCTGGTGCGTTAGAACCGACAGGTGAAACCATACAACTCGAATAATCATATGAACCGATAACAGAGTGTTGGTGTCTTAGAACCGACACGTGAATCCATACAACTCGAATAATCATAAGAATCGATAACAGAAGTGTTGGTGCGTTAGAACCGATGGGTGAATCCATACAACTCGAATAATCATAACAACCGATAACAGAAGTGTTGGTGCGTTAAAACCGACAGGTGAATCCATACAACTCGAATAATCATAACAACCGATAACAGAATTGTTGGTGCGTTAAAACCGACAAGTGAATCCAAAATAATCATAACAACCGATAACAGAAGTGTTTGTGCGTTAGAACCGACAGGTGAATCCATACAATTCGAATAATCATAAGAATCGATAACAGAAGTGTTGGTGCCTTAGAACCAAAAGGTGAATCCGTAGAACTCGAATAATCATAACAACCGATAACATAAGTGTTGGTGCGTTAGAACCGAAAGGTGAATCCATACAACTCTGATAATCATAACAACCGATAACAGAAGTGTTGGTGTGTTAGAACCGATAGGTGAATCCATACAACTCGAATAATCATAACAACCGATAACAGAAGTGTTGGTGCGTTAGAACCAACACGTGAATCCATACCACTCGAATAATCATATGAACCAATAACAGAAGTGTTGCTGCGTTAGGACCGACAGGAGATCCCATACAACTCATATAGTCATAAGAATCGATAACTGAAGTGTTGGTGCGTTAGAAACGACAGTGAAACCATACAACTCGAATAATCATAACAACCGATAACAGAAGTGTTGGTGCGTTAGAACCGACGGGTGAATCCATACAACTTGAATAATCATAAGAACCGATAACAGAAGTGTTGGTGCGTTAGATACAAAAGGTGAACCTATACAACTCGAATAATCATAACAACCGAAAACAAAAGTGTTGGTACGTTAAAACCGACAAGTGAATACAAAATAATCATAACAACCGATAACAGAAGTGTTGGTGCGTTAGAACCGACAGGTGAATCCATACAACTCGAATAATCTTAAGAACCGATAACATAAGTGTTGGTGCCTTAAAACCAAAAGTTGAATACGTACAACTTAAATATTCATAACAACCGATAACAGAAGTGTTGGTGCATTAGAACCGACAGGTGAATCCATACAACTCGAATAATCATAAGAATCGATAACAGAAGTGTTGGTGCCTTAGAACCAAAAGGTAAATCCGTAGAACTCGAATAATCATAACAACCGATAACCGAAGTGTTGGTGCGTTAGAACCGACAGGTGAATCCATACAACTCTAATAATCATAACAACCGATAACAGAAGTGTCGGTGTGTTAGAACCGATAGGTGAATCCATACAACTCGAATAATCATAACAACCGATAACAGAAGTGTTGGTGCGTTAGAACCAACACGTGAATCCATACCACTCGAATAATCATAACAACCGAAAACAAAAGTGTTGGTACGTTAAAACCGACAAGTGAATACAAAATAATCATAACAACCGATAACAGAAGTGTTGGTGCGTTAGAACCGACAGGTGAATCCATACAACTCGAATAATCTTAAGAACCGATAACATAAGTGTTGGTGCCTTAAAACCAAAAGTTGAATACGTACAACTCAAATATTCATAACAACCGATAACAGAAGTGTTGGTGCGTTAGAACCGACAGGTGAATCCATACAACTCGAATAATCATAACAACTGATAACATAAGTGTTGGTGCGTTAGAACCGACACGTGAATCCATACAACTCGAATAATCATAAGAATCGATAACAAAAGTGCTGGTGCGTTAGAACCGACAGGTGAAACCATACAAGTCGAATAATCATATGAACCGATAACAGAGTGTTGGTGTCTTAGAATCGACACGTGAATCCATACAACACGAATAATTATTAGAATCGATAACAGAAGTGTTGGTGCGTTAGAACCGATGGGTGAATCCATACAACTCGAATAATAATAACAACCGATAACAGAAGTGTTGGTGCGTTAAAACCGACAGGTGAATCCATACAACTCGAATAATCATAACAACCGATAACAGAAGTGTTGGTGCGTTAAAACCGACAAGTGAATCCAAAATAATCATAACAACCGATAACAGAAGTGTTGGTGCGTTAGAACCGACAGGTGAATCCATACAATTCGAATAATCATAAGAATCGATAACAGAAGTGTTGGTGCCTTAGAACCAAAAGGTGAATCCGTAGAACTCGAATAATCATAACAACTGATAACATAAGTGTTGGTGCGTTAGAACCGACACGTGAATCCATACAACTCGAATAATCATAAGAATCGATAACAAAAGTGCTGGTGCGTTAGAACCGACAGGTGAAACCATACAACTCGAATAATCATATGAACCGATAACAGAGTGTTGGTGTCTTAGAACCGACACGTGAATCCATACAACTCGAATAATCATAAGAATCGATAACAGAAGTGTTGGTGCGTTAGAACCGATGGGTGAATCCATACAACTCGAATAATCATAACAACCGATAACAGAAGTGTTGGTGCGTTAAAACCGACAGGTGAATCCATACAACTCGAATAATCATAACAACCGATAACAGAATTGTTGGTGCGTTAAAACCGACAAGTGAATCCAAAATAATCATAACAACCGATAACAGAAGTGTTGGTGCCTTAGAACCAAAAGGTGAATCCGTAGAACTCGAATAATCATAACAACCGATAACAGAAGTGTTGGTGCGTTAGAACCGACAGGTGAATCCATACAACTCTAATAATCATAACAACCGATAACAGAAGTGTTGGTGTGTTAGAACCGATAGGTGAATCCATACAACTCGAATAATCATAACAACCGATAACAGAAGTGTTGGTGCGTTAGAACCAACACGTGAATCCATACCACTCGAATAATCATATGAACCAATAACAGAAGTGTTGCTGCGTTAGGACCGACAGGAGATCCCATACAACTCATATAGTCATAAGAATCGATAACTGAAGTGTTGGTGCGTTAGAAACGACAGTGAAACCATACAACTCGAATAATGATAACAACCGATAATAGAAGTGTTGGTGCGTTAGAACCAACACGTGAATCCATACCACTCGAATAATCATATGAACCGATAACAGAAGTGTTGGTGCGTTAGGTCCGACAGGAGAACCCGTACAACTCATATAGTCATAAGAATCGATAACTGAAGTGTTGGTGCGTTAGAAACGACAGTGAAACCATACAACTCGAATAATCATAACAACCGATAACTGAAGTGTTGGTGCGTTAGAACCGACGGGTGAATCCATACAACTTGAATAATCATAAGAACCAATAACAGAAGTGTTGGTGCGTTAGAACCAAAAGGTGAACCTATACAACTCGAATAATCATAACAACCGAAAACAAAAGTGTTGGTACGTTAAAACCGACAAGTGAATACAAAATAATCATAACAACCGATAACAGAAGTGTTGGTACGTTAGAACCGACAGGTGAATCCATACAACTCGAATAATCTTAAGAACCGATAACATAAGTGTTGGTGCCTTAAAACCAAAAGTTGAATACGTACAACTCAAATATTCATAACAACCGATAACAGAAGTGTTGGTGCGTTAGAACCGACAGGTGAATCCATACAACTCGAATAATCATAACAACTGATAACATAAGTGTTGGTGCGTTAGAACCGACACGTGAATCCATACAACTCGAATAATCATAAGAATCGATAACAAAAGTGCTGGTGCGTTAGAACCGACAGGTGAAACCATACAAGTCGAATAATCATATGAACCGATAACAGAGTGTTGGTGTCTTAGAATCGACACGTGAATCCATACAACTCGAATAATCATATGAATCGATAACAGAAGTGTTGGTGCGTTAGAACCGACAGGTGAATCCATACAACTCGAATAATCATAACAACCGATAACAGAATTGTTGGTGCGTTAAAACCGACAAGTGAATCCAAAATAATCATAACAACCGATAACAGAAGTGTTTGTGCGTTAGAACCGACAGGTGAATCCATACAATTCGAATAATTATAAGAATCGATAACAGAAGTGTTGGTGCCTTAGAACCAAAAGGTGAATCCGTAGAACTCGAATAATCATAACAACCGATAACAGAAGTGTTGGTGCGTTAGAACCGACAGGTGAATCCATACAACTCTAATAATCATAACAACCGATAACAGAAGTGTTGGTGTGATAGAACCGATAGGTGAATCCATACAACTCGAATAATCATAACAACCGATAACAGAAGTGTTGGTGCGTTAGAACCAACACGTGAATCCATACCACTCGAATAATCATATGAACCAATAACAGAAGTGTTGCTGCGTTAGGACCGACAGGAGATCCCATACAACTCATATAGTCATAAGAATCGATAACTGAAGTGTTGGTGCGTTAGAAACGACAGTGAAACCATACAACTCGAATAATCATAACAACCGATAACAGAAGTGTTGGTGCGTTAGAACTGACGGGTGAATCCATACAACTTGAATAATCATAAGAACCGATAACAGAAGTGTTGGTGCGTTAGAACCAAAAGGTGAACCTATACAACTCGAATAATCATAACAACCGAAAACAAAAGTGTTGGTACGTTAAAACCGACAAGTGAATACAAAATAATCATAACAACCGATAACAGAAGTGTTGGTGCGTTAGAACCGACAGGTGAATCCATACAACTCGAATAATCTTAAGAACCGATAACATAAGTGTTGGTGCCTTAAAACCAAAAGTTGAATACGTACAACTCAAATATTCATAACAACCGATAACAGAAGTGTTGGTGCGTTAGAACCGACAGGTGAATCCATACAACTCGAATAATCATAACAACTGATAACATAAGTGTTGGTGCGTTAGAACCGACACGTGAATCCATACAACTCGAATAATCATAAGAATCGATAACAAAAGTGCTGGTGCGTTAGAACCGACAGGTGAATCCATACAACTCGAATAATCATAACAACTGATAACATAAGTGTTGGTGCGTTAGAACCGACCAGTGAATCCGTACAACTCGAATAATCATAACAAAGGATAACAGAAGTGTTGGTACGTTAGTACCAAAAGGTGAACCTATACAACTCGAATAATCATAACAACCGAAAACAAAAGTGTTGGTACGTTAAAACCGACAAGTGAATACAAAATAATCATAACAACCGATAACAGAAGTGTTGGTGCGTTAGAACCGACAGGTGAATCCATACAACTCGAATAATCATATGAACCGATAACAGAGTGTTGGTGTCTTAGAACCGACACGTGAATCCATACAACTCGAATAATCATAAGAATCGATAACAAAAGTGTTGGTGCGTTAGAACCGACAGGTGAAACCATACAACTCGAATAATCATATGAACCGATAACAGAGTGTGGGTGTCTTAGAACTGACACGTGAATCCATACAACACGAATAATCATAAGAATCGATAAAAGAAGTGTTGGTACGTTAGAACCGATGGGTGAATCCATACAACTCGAATAATAATAACAACCGATAACAGAAGTGTTGGTGTGTTAGAACCGATAGGTGAATCCATACAACTCGAATAATCATAACAACCGATAACAGAAGTGTTGGTGCGTTAGAACCAACACGTGAATCCATACCACTCGAATAATCATATGAACCGATAACAGAAGTGTTTGTGCGTTAGGACCGACAGGAGAACCCATACAACTCATATAGTCATAAGAATCGATAACTGAAGTGTTGGTGCGTTAGAAACGACAGTGAAACCATACAACTCGAATAATCATAACAACCGATAACAGAAGTGTTGGTGCGTTAGAACCGACGGGTGAATCCATACAACTTGAATAATCATAAGAACCGATAACAGAAGTGTTGGTGCGTTAGAACCAAAAGGTGAACCTATACAACTCGAATAATCATAACAACCGAAAACAAAAGTGTTGGTATGTTAAAACCGACAAGTGAATACAAAATAATCATAACAACCGATAACAGAAGTGTTGGTGCGTTAGAACCGACAGGTGAATCCATACAACTCGAATAATCATAACAACTGATAACATAAGTGTTGGTGCGTTAGAACCGACAAGTGAATCCGTACAACTCGAATAATCATAACAAACGATAAACGAAGTGTTGGTGCGTTAGAACCGACAGGTGAATCCATACAACTCGAATAATCATAACAACTGATAACATAAGTGTTGGTGCGTTAAAACCGACCAGTGAATCCGTACAACTCGAATAATCATAACAAAGAATAACCGAAGTGTTGGTGCTTTAGAACCGACAGGTGAATCCATACAACTCGAATAATCATAACAACCGATACCAAAAGTTTCGGTGCGTTAGAACCGACAGGTGAATCCATACAACTCGAATAATCATAACAACCGATAACAGAAGTGTTGGTGCGTTAGAACTGACAGGTGCATCCATACAACTCGAATAATCATAAGAACCGATAACAGAAGTGTTGGTGCATTAGAACCGACAGGTGAATCCATACAACTCGAATAATCATAAGAACCGATAACAGAAGTGTTGGTGCGTTAGAACCGACTGGTGAATCCATACAACTCGAATAATCATAACAACCGATAACAGAAGTGTTGGTGCCTTAGAACCAAAAGGTGAACCCATACAACTCGAATAATCATAACAACCGATAACAGAAGTGTTGGTGCGTTAGAACCGACACGTGAATCCAAAATAATCATAACAACCGATAACAGAAGTGTTGTTGCGTTAGAACCAACGGGTGAATCCATACAACTCGAATAATCATAAGAACCGATAACTGAAGTGATGGTGCGTTAGAACCGACAGGTGAATCCATACAACTCGAATAATCATATGAACCGATAACAGAGTGTTGGTGTCTTAGAACCGACACGTGAATCCATACAACTCGAATAATCATAAGAATCGATAACAAAAGTGTTGGTGCGTTAGAACCGACAGGTGAAACCATACAACTCGAATAATCATATGAACCGATAACAGAGTGTTGGTGTCTTAGAACCGACACGTGAATCCATACAACACGAATAATTATTAGAATCGATAACAGAAGTGTTGGTGCGTTAGAACCGATGGGTGAATCCATACACCTCGAATAATAATAACAACCGATAACAGAAGTGTTGGTGCGTTAAAACCGACAGGTGAATCCATACAACTCGAATAATCATAACAACCGATAACAGAAGTGTTGGTGCGTTAAAACCGACAAGTGAATCCAAAATAATCATAACAACCGATAACAGAAGTGTTGGTGCGTTAGAACCGACAGGTGAATCCATACAATTCGAATAATCATAAGAATCGATAACAGAAGTGTTGGTGCCTTAGAACCAAAAGGTGAATCCGTAGAACTCGAATAATCATAACAACCGATAACATAAGTGTTGGTGCGTTAGAACCGACAGGTGAATCCATACAACTCTAATAATCATAAGAACCAATAACAGAAGTGTTGGTGCGTTAGAACCAAAAGGTGAACCTATACAACTCGAATAATCATAACAACCGAAAACAAAAGTGTTGGTACGTTAAAACCGACAAGTGAATACAAAATAATCATAACAACCGATAACAGAAGTGTTGGTGCGTTAGAACCGACAGGTGAATCCATTCAACTCGAATAATCTTAAGAACCGATAACATAAGTGTTGGTGCCTTAAAACCAAAAGTTGAATACGTACAACTCAAATATTCATAACAACCGATAACAGAAGTGTTGGTGCGTTAGAACCGACAGGTGAATCCATACAACTCGAATAATCATAACAACTGATAACATAAGTGTTGGTGCGTTAGAACCGACACGTGAATCCATACAACTCGAATAATCATAAGAATCGATAACAAAAGTGCTGGTGCGTTAGAACCGACAGGTGAAACCATACAAGTCGAATAATCATATGAACCGATAACAGAGTGTTGGTGTCTTAGAATCGACACGTGAATCCATACAACTCGAATAATCATATGAATCGATAACAGAAGTGTTGGTGCGTTAGAACCGATGGGTGAATCCATACAACTCGAATAATCATAACAACCGATAACAGAAGTGTTGGTGCGTTAAAACCGACAGGTGAATCCATACAACTCGAATAATCATAACAACCGATAACAGAATTGTTGGTGCGTTAAAACCGACAAGTGAATCCAAAATAATCATAACAACCGATAACATAAGTGTTTGTGCGTTAGAACCGACAGGTGAATCCATACAATTCGAATAATTATAAGAATCGATAATAGAAGTGTTGGTGCCTTAGAACCAAAAGGTGAATCCGTAGAACTCGAATAATCATAACAACCGATAACAGAAGTGTTGGTGCGTTAGAACCGACAGGTGAATCCATACAACTCTAATAATCATAACAACCGATAACAGAAGTGTTGGTGTGTTAGAACCGATAGGTGAATCCATACAACTCGAATAATCATAACAACCGATAACAGAAGTGTTGGTGCGTTAGAACCAACACGTGAATCCATACCACTCGAATAATCATATGAACCAATAACAGAAGTGTTGCTGCGTTAGGACCGACAGGAGATCCCATACAACTCATATAGTCATAAGAATCGATAACTGAAGTGTTGGTGCGTTAGAAACGACAGTGAAACCATACAACTCGAATAATCATAACAACCGATAACAGAAGTGTTGGTGCGTTAGAACTGACGGGTGAATCCATACAACTTGAATAATCATAAGAACCGATAACAGAAGTGTTGGTGCGTTAGAACCAAAAGGTGAACCTATACAACTCGAATAATCATAACAACCGAAAACAAAAGTGTTGGTACGTTAAAACCGACAAGTGAATACAAAATAATCATAACAACCGATAACAGAAGTGTTGGTGCGTTAGAACCGACAGGTGAATCCATACAACTCGAATAATCTTAAGAACCGATAACATAAGTGTTGGTGCCTTAAAACCAAAAGTTGAATACGTACAACTCAAATATTCATAACAACCGATAATAGAAGTGTTGGTGCGTTAGAACCGACAGGTGAATCCATACAACTCGAATAATCATAACAACTGATAACATAAGTGTTGGTGCATTGGAACCGACAAGTGAATCCGTACAACTCGAATAATCATAACAAACGATAACCGAAGTGTTGGTGCGTTTGAACCGACAGGTGAATCCATACAACTCGAATAATCATAACAACTGATAACATAAGTGTTGGTGCGTTAGAACCGACCAGTGAATCCGTTCAACTCGAATAATCATAACAAAGGATAACAGAAGTGTTGGTGCGTTAGTACCAAAAGGTGAACCTATACAACTCGAATAATCATAACAACCGAAAACAAAAGTGTTGGTACGTTAAAACCGACAAGTGAATACAAAATAATCATAACAACCGATAACAGAAGTGTTGGTGCGTTAAAACCGACAGGTGAATCCATACAACTCGAATAATCATATGAACCGATAACAGAGTGTTGGTGTCTTAGAACCGACACGTGAATCCATACAACTCGAATAATCATAAGAATCGATAACAAAAGTGTTGGTGCGTTAGAACCGACAGGTGAAACCATACAACTCGAATAATCATATGAACCGATAACAGAGTGTGGGTGTCTTAGAACTGACACGTGAATCCATACAACACGAATAATCATAAGAATCGATAAAAGAAGTGTTGGTGCGTTAGAACCGATGGGTGAATCCATACAACTCGAATAATAATAACAACCGATAACAGAAGTGTTGGTGTGTTAGAACCGATAGGTGAATCCATACAACTCGAATAATCATAACAACCGATAACAGAAGTGTTGGTGCGTTAGAACCAACACGTGAATCCATACCACTCGAATAATCATATGAACCGATAACAGAAGTGTTTGTGCGTTAGGACCGACAGGAGAACCCATACAACTCATATAGTCATAAGAATCGATAACTGAAGTGTTGGTGCGTTAGAAACGACAGTGAAACCATACAACTCGAATAATCATAACAACCGATAACAGAAGTGTTGGTGCGTTAGAACCGACGGGTGAATCCATACAACTTGAATAATCATAAGAACCGATAACAGAAGTGTTGGTGCGTTAGAACCAAAAGGTGAACCTATACAACTCGAATAATCATAACAACCGAAAACAAAAGTGTTGGTACGTTAAAACCGACAAGTGAATACAAAATAATCATAACAACCGATAACAGAAGTGTTGGTGCGTTAGAACCGACAGGTGAATCCATACAACTCGAATAATCATAACAACTGATAACATAAGTGTTGGTGCGTTAGAACCGACAAGTGAATCCGTACAACTCGAATAATCATAACAAACGATAAACGAAGTGTTGGTGCGTTAGAACCGACTGGTGAATCCATACAACTCGAATAATCATAACAACTGATAACATAAGTGTTGGTGCGTTAAAACCGACCAGTGAATCCGTACGACTCGAATAATCATAACAAAGGATAACCGAAGTGTTGGTGCTTTAGAACCGACAGGTGAATCCATACAACTCGAATAATCATAACAACCGATACCAAAAGTTTCGGTGCGTTAGAACCGACAGGTGAATCCATACAACTCGAATAATCATAACAACCGATAACAGAAGTGTTGGTGCGTTAGAACTGACAGGTGCATCCATACAACTCGAATAATCATAAGAACCGATAACAGAAGTGTTGGTGCATTAGAACCGACAGGTGAATCCATACAACTCGAATAATCATAAGAACCGATAACAGAAGTGTTGGTGCGTTAGAACCGACTGGTGAATCCATACAACTCGAATAATCATAACAACCGATAACAGAAGTGTTGGTGCCTTAGAACCAAAAGGTGAACCCATACAACTCGAATAATCATAACAACCGATAACAGAAGTGTTGGTGCGTTAGAACCGACACGTGAATCCAAAATAATCATAACAACCGATAACAGAAGTGTTGTTGCGTTAGAACCAACGGGTGAATCCATACAACTCGAATAATCATAAGAACCGATAACTGAAGTGATGGTGCGTTAGAACCGACAGGTGAATCCATACAAATCGAATAATCATATGAACCGATAACAGAGTGTTGGTGTCTTAGAACCGACACGTGAATCCATACAACTCGAATAATCATAAGAATCGATAACAAAAGTGTTGGTGCGTTAGAACCGACAGGTGAAACCATACAACTCGAATAATCATATGACCCGATAACAGAGTGTTGGTGTCTTAGAACCGACACGTGAATCCATACAACACGAATAATTATTAGAATCGATAACAGAAGTGTTGGTGCGTTAGAACCGATGGGTGAATCCATACAACTCGAATAATAATAACAACCGATAACAGAAATGTTGGTACGTTAAAACCGACAGGTGAATCCATACAACTCGAATAATCATAACAACCGATAACAGAAGTGTTGGTGCGTTAAAACCGACAAGTGAATCCAAAATAATCATAACAACCGATAACAGAAGTGTTGGTGCGTTAGAACCGACAGGTGAATCCATACAATTCGAATAATCATAAGAATCGATAACAGAAGTGTTGGTGCCTTAGAACCAAAAGGTGAATCCGTAGAACTCGAATAATCATAACAACCGATAACATAAGTGTTGGTGCGTTAGAACCGACAGGTGAATCCATACAACTCTAATAATCATAACAACCGATAACAGAAGTGTTGGTGTGTTAGAACCGATAGGTGAATCCATACAACTCGAATAATCATAACAACCGATAACAGAAGTGTTGGTGCGTTAGAACCAACACGTGAATCCATACCACTCGAATAATCATATGAACCGATAACAGAAGTGTTGGTGCGTTAGGACCGACAGGAGAACCCATACAACTCATATAGTCATAAGAATCGATAACTGAAGTGATGGTGCGTTAGAACCGACAGGTGAATCCATACAACTCGAATAATCATATGAACCGATAACAGAGTGTTGGTGTCTTAGAACCGACACGTGAATCCATACAACTCGAATAATCATAAGAATCGATAACAAAAGTGTTGGTGCGTTAGAACCGACAGGTGAAACCATACAACTCGAATAATCATATGAACCGACAACAGAGTGTTGGTGTCTTAGAACCGACACGTGAATCCATACAACACGAATAATTATTAGAATCGATAACAGAAGTGTTGGTGCGTTAGAACCGATGGGTGAATCCATACAACTCGAATAATAATAACAACCGATAACAGAAGTGTTGGTGCGTTAAAACCGACAGGTGAATCCATACAACTCGAATAATCATAACAACCGATAACAGAAGTGTTGGTGCGTTAAAACCGACAAGTGAATCCAAAATAATCATAACAACCGATAACAGAAGTGTTGGTGCGTTAGAACCGACAGGTGAATCCATACAATTCGAATAATCATAAGAATCGATAACAGAAGTGTTGGTGCCTTAGAACCAAAAGGTGAATCCGTAGAACTCGAATAATCATAACAACCGATAACATAAATGTTGGTGCGTTAGAACCGACAGGTGAATCCATACAACTCTAATAATCATAACAACCGATAACAGAAGTGTTGGTGTGTTAGAACCGATAGGTGAATCCATACAACTCGAATAATCATAACAACCGATAACAGAAGTGTTGGTGCGTTAGAACCAACACGTGAATCCATACCACTCGAATAATCATATGAACCGATAACAGAAGTGTTGGTGCGTTAGGACCGACAGGAGAACCCATACAACTCATATAGTCATAAGAATCGATAACTGAAGTGTTGGTGCGTTAGAAACGACAGTGAAACCATACAACTCGAATAATCATAACAACCGATAACAGAAGTGTTGGTGCGTTAGAACCGACGGGGGAATCCATACAACTTGAATAATCATAAGAACCGATAACAAAAGTGTTGGTGCGTTAGAACCAAAAGGTGAACCTATACAACTCGAATAATCATAACAACCGAAAACAAAAGTGTTGGTACGTTAAAACCGACAAGTGAATACAAAATAATCATAACAACCGATAACAGAAGTGTTGGTGTGTTAGAACCGATAGGTGAATCCATACAACTCGAATAATCATAACAACCGATAACAGAAGTGTTGGTGCGTTAGAACCAACACGTGAATCCATACCACTCGAATAATCATATGAACCGATAACAGAAGTGTTGGTGCGTTAGGACCGACAGGAGAACCCATACAACTCATATAGTCATAAGAATCGATAACTGAAGTGTTGGTGCGTTTGAAACGACAGTGAAACCATACAACTCGAATAATCATAACAACCGATAACAGAAGTGTTGGTGCGTTAGAACCGACGGGTGAATCGATACAACTTGAATAATCATAAGAACCGATAACAGAAGTATTGGTGCGTTAGAACCAAAAGGTGAACCTATACAACTCGAATAATCATAACAACCGAAAACAAAAGTGTTGGTACGTTAAAACCGACAAGTGAATACAAAATAATGATAACAACCGATAACAGAAGTGTTGGTGCGTTAGAACCGACAGGTGAATCCATACAACTCGAATAATCTTAAGAACCGATAACATAAGTGTTGGTGCCTTAAAACCAAAAGTTGAATACGTACAACTCAAATATTCATAACAACCGATAATAGAAGTGTTGGTGCGTTAGAACCGACAGGTGAATCCATACAACTCGAATAATCATAACAACTGAGAACATAAGTGTTGGTGCATTGGAACCGACAAGTGAATCCGTACAACTCGAATAATCATAACAAACGATAACCGAAGTGTTGGTGCGTTAGAACCGACAGGTGAATCCATACAACTCGAATAATCATAACAACTGATAACATAAGTGTTGGTGCGTTAGAACCGACCAGTGAATCCGTACAACTCGAATAATCATAACAAAGGATAACAGAAGTGTTGGTGCGTTAGTACCAAAAGGTGAACCTATACAACTCGAATAATCATAACAACCGAAAACAAAAGTGTTGGTATGTTAAAACCGACAAGTGAATACAAAATAATCATAACAACCGATAACAGAAGTGTTGGTGCGTTAGAACCGACAGGTGAATCCATACAACTCGAATAATCATATGAACCGATAACAGAGTGTTGGTGTCTTAGAACCGACACGTGAATCCATACAACTCGAATAATCATAAGAATCGATAACAAAAGTGTTGGTGCGTTAGAACCGACAGGTGAAACCATACAACTCGAATAATCATATGAACCGATAACAGAGTGTGGGTGTCTTAGAACCGACACGTGAATCCATACAACACGAATAATCATAAGAATCGATAAAAGAAGTGTTGGTGCGTTAGAACCGATGGGTGAATCCATACAACTCGAATAATAATAACAACCGATAACAGAAGTGTTGGTGTGTTAGAACCGATAGGTGAATCCATACAACTCGAATAATCAAAACAACCGATAACAGAAGTGTTGGTGCGTTAGAACCAACACGTGAATCCATACCACTCGAATAATCATATGAACCGATAACAGAAGTGTTGGTGCGTTAGGACCGACAGGAGAACCCATACAACTCATATAGTCATAAGAATCGATAACTGAAGTGTTGGTGCGTTAGAAACGACAGTGAAACCATACAACTCGAATAATCATAACACCCGATAACAGAAGTGTTGGTGCGTTAGAACCGACGGGTGAATCCATACAACTTGAATAATCATAAGAACCGATAACAGAAGTGTTGGTGCGTTAGAACCAAAAGGTGAACCTATACAACTCGAATAATCATAACAACCGAAAACAAAAGTGTTGGTACGTTAAAACCGACAAGTGAATACAAAATAATCATAACAACTGATAACAGAAGTGTTGGTGCGTTAGAACCGACAGGTGAATCCATACAACTCGAATAATCATAACAACTGATAACATAAGTGTTGGTGCGTTAGAACCGACAAGTGAATCCGTACAACTCGAATAATCATAACAAACGATAAACGAAGTGTTGGTGCGTTAGAACCGACAGGTGAATCCATACAACTCGAATAATCATAACAACTGATAACATAAGTGTTGGTGCGTTAAAACCGACCAGTGAATCCGTACAACTCGAATAATCATAACAAAGGATAACCGAAGTGTTGGTGCTTTAGAACCGACAGGTGAATCCATACAACTCGAATAATCATAACAACCGATACCAAAAGTTTCGGTGCGTTAGAACCGACAGGTGAATCCATACAACTCGAATAATCATAACAACCGATAACAGAAGTGTTGGTGCGTTAGAACTGACAGGTGCATCCATACAACTCGAATAATCATAAGAACCGATAACAGAAGTGTTGGTGCATTAGAACCGACAGGTGAATCCATACAACTCGAATAATCATAAGAACCGATAACAGAAGTGTTGGTGCGTTAGAACCGACTGGTGAATCCATACAACTCGAATAATCATAACAACCGATAACAGAAGTGTTGGTGCCTTAGAACCAAAAGGTGAACCCATACAACTCGAATAATCATCACAACCGATAACAGAAGTGTTGGTGCGTTAGAACCGACACGTGAATCCAAAATAATCATAACAACCGATAACAGAAGTGTTGTTGCGTTAGAACCAACGGGTGAATCCATACAACTCGAATAATCATAAGAACCGATAACTGAAGTGATGGTGCGTTAGAACCGACAGGTGAATCCATACAACTCGAATAATCATATGAACCGATAAAAGAGTGTTGGTGTCTTAGAACCGACACGTGAATCCATACAACTCGAATAATCATAAGAATCGATAACAAAAGTGTTGGTGCGTTAGAACCGACAGGTGAAACCATACAACTCGAATAATCATATGAACCGATAACAGAGTGTTGGTGTCTTAGAACCGACACGTGAATCCATACAACACGAATAATTATTAGAATCGATAACAGAAGTGTTGGTGCGTTAGAACCGATGGGTGAATCCATACAACTCGAATAATAATAACAACCGATAACAGAAGTGTTGGTGCGTTAAAACCGACAGGTGAATCCATACAACTCGAATAATCATAACAACCGATAACAGAAGTGTTGGTGCGTTAAAACCGACAAGTGAATCCAAAATAATCATAACAACCGCTAACAGAAGTGTTGGTGCGTTAGAACCGACAGGTGAATCCATACAATTCGAATAATCATAAGAATCGATAACAGAAGTGTTGGTGCCTTAGAACCAAAAGGTGAATCCGTAGAACTCGAATAATCATAACAACCGATAACATAAGTGTTGGTGCGTTAGAACCGACAGGTGAATCCATACAACTCTAATAATCATAACAACCGATAACAGAAGTGTTGGTGTGTTAGAACCGATAGGTGAATCCATACAACTCGAATAATCATAACAACCGATAACAGAAGTGTTGGTGCGTTAGAACCAACACGTGAATCCATACCACTCGAATAATCATATGAACCGATAACAGAAGTGTTGGTGCGTTAGGACCGACAGGAGAACCCATACAACTCATATAGTCATAAGAATCGATAACTGAAGTGTTGGTGCGTTAGAAACGACAGTGAAACCATACAACTCGAATAATCATAACAACCGATAACAGAAGTGTTGGTGCGTTAGAACCGACGGGGGAATCCATACAACTTGAATAATCATAAGAACCGATAACAGAAGTGTTGGTGCGTTAGAACCAAAAGGTGAACCTATACAACTCGAATAATCATAACAACCGAAAATAAAAGTGTTGGTACGTTAAAACCGACAAGTGAATACAAAATAATCATAACAACCGATAACAGAAGTGTTGGTGTGTTAAAACCGATAGGTGAATCCATACAACTCGAATAATCATAACAACCGATAACAGAAGTGTTGGTGCGTTAGAACCAACACGTGAATCCATACCACTCGAATAATCATATGAACCGATAACAGAAGTGTTGGTGCGTTAGGACCGACAGGAGAACCCATACAACTCATATAGTCATAAGAATCGATAACTGAAGTGTTGGTGCGTTTGAAACGACATTGAAACCATACAACTCGAATAATCATAACAACCGATAACAGAAGTGTTGGTGCGTTAGAACCGACGGGTGAATCGATACAACTTGAATAATCATAAGAACCGATAACAGAAGTGTTGGTGCGTTAGAACCAAAAGGTGAACCTATACAACTCGAATAATCATAACAACCGAAAACAAAAGTGTTGGTACGTTAAAACCGACAAGTGAATACAAAATAATCATAACAACCGATAACAGAAGTGTTGGTGCGTTAGAACCGACAGGTGAATCCATACAACTCGAATAATCATAACAACTGATAACATAAGTGTTGGTGCGTTAGAACCGACAAGTGAATTTGTACAACTCGAATAATCATAACAAACGATAAACGAAGTGTTGGTGCGTTAGAACCGACAGGTGAATCCATACAACTCGAATAATCATAACAACTGATAACATAAGTGTTGGTGCGTTAGAACCGACCAGTGAATCCGTACAACTCGAATAATCATAACAAAGGATAACCGAAGTGTTGGTGCTTTAGAACCGACAGGTGAATCCATACAACTCGAATAATCATAACAACCGATACAAAAAGTTTCGGTGCGTTAGAACCGACAGGTGAATCCATACAACTCGAATAATCATAACAACCGATAACAGAAGTGTTGGTGCGTTAGAACTGACAGGTGCATCCATACAACTCGAATAATCATAAGAACCAATAACAGAAGTGTTGGTGCGTTAGAACCGACAGGTGAATCCATACAACTCGAATAATCATAAGAACCGATAACAGAAGTGTTGGTGCGTTAGAACCGACTGGAGAATCCATACAACTCGAATAATCATAACAACCGATAACAGAAGTGTTGGTGCCTTAGAACCAAAAGGTGAACCCATACAACTCGAATAATCATAACAACCGATAACAGAAGTGTTGGTGCGTTAGAACCGACAGGTGAATCCAAAATAATCATAACAACCGATAACAGAAGTGTTGTTGCGTTAGAACCGACGGGTGAATCCATACAACTCGAATAATGATAAGAACCGATAACTGAAGTGATGGTGCGTTAGAACCGACAGGTGAATCCATACAACTCGAATAATCATATGAACCGATAACAGAGTGTTGGTGTCTTAGAACCGACACGTGAATCCATACAACTCGAATAATCATAAGAATCGATAACAAAAGTGTTGGTGCGTTAGAACCGACAGGTGAAACCATACAACTCGAATAATCATATGAACCGATAACAGAGTGTTGGTGTCTTAGAACCGACACGTGAATCCATACAACACGAATAATCATTAGAATCGATAACAGAAGTGTTGGTGCGTTAGAACCGATGGGTGAATCCATACAACTCGAATAATAATAACAACCGATAACAGAAGTGTTGGTGCGTTAAAACCGACAGGTGAATCCATACAACTCGAATAATCATAACAACCGATAACAGAAGTGTTGGTGCGTTAAAACCGACAAGTGAATCCAAAATAATCATAACAACCGATAACAGAAGTGTTGGTGCGTTAGAACCGACAGGTGAATCCATACAATTCGAATAATCATAAGAATCGATAACAGAAGTGTTGGTGCCTTAGAACCAAAAGGTGAATCCGTAGAACTCGAATAATCATAACAACCGATAACATAAGTGTTGGTGCGTTAGAACCGACAGGTGAATCCATACAACTCTAATAATCATAACAACCGATAACAGAAGTGTTGGTGTGTTAGAACCGATAGGTGAATCCATACAACTCGAATAATCATAACAACCGATAACAGAAGTGTTGGTGCGTTAGAACCAACACGTGAATCCATACCACTCGAATAATCATATGAACCGATAACAGAAGTGTTGGTGCGTTAGGACCGACAGGAGAACCCATACAACTCATATAGTCATAAGAATCGATAACTGAAGTGTTGGTGCGTTAGAAACGACAGTGAAACCATACAACTCGAATAATCATAACAACCGATAACAGAAGTGTTGGTGCGTTAGAACCGACGGGTGAATCCATACAACTTGAATAATCATAAGAACCGATAACAGAAGTGTTGGTGCGTTAGAACCAAAAGGTGAACCTATACAACTCGAATAATCATAACAACCGAAAACAAAAGTGTTGGTACGTTAAAACCGACAAGTGAATACAAAATAATCATAACAACCGATAACAGAAGTGTTAATGTGTTAGAACCGATAGGTGAATCCATACAACTCGAATAATCATAACAACCGATAACAGAAGTGTCGGTGCGTTAGAATCAACACGTGAATCCATACCACTCGAATAATCATATGAACCGATAACAGAAGTGTTGTTGCGTTAGGACCGACAGGAGAACCCATACAACTCATATAGTCATAAGAATCGATAACTGAAGTGTTGGTGCGTTAGAAACGACAGTGAAACCATACAACTCGAATAATCATAACAACCGATAACAGAAGTGTTGGTGCGTTAGAACCGACGGGGGAATCCATACAACTTGAATAATCATAAGAACCGATAACAGAAGTGTTGGTGCGTTAGAACCAAAAGGTGAACCTATACAACTCGAATAATCATAACAACCGAAAATAAAAGTGTTGGTACGTTAAAACCGACAAGTGAATACAAAATAATCATAACAACCGATAACAGAAGTGTTGGTGTGTTAGAACCGATAGGTGAATCCATACAACTCGAATAATCATAACAACCGATAACAGGAGTGTTGGTGCGTTAGAACCAACACGTGAATCCATACCACTCGAATAATCATATGAACCGATAACAGAAGTGTTGGTGCGTTAGGACCGACAGGAGAACCCATACAACTCATATAGTCATAAGAATCGATAACTGAAGTGTTGGTGCGTTTGAAACGACATTGAAACCATACAACTCGAATAATCATAACAACCGATAACAGAAGTGTTGGTGCGTTAGAACCGACGGGTGAATCGATACAACTTGAATAATCATAAGAACCGATAACAGAAGTGTTGGTGCGTTAGAACCAAAAGGTGAACCTATACAACTCGAATAATCATAACAACCGAAAACAAAAGTGTTGGTACGTTAAAACCGACAAGTGAATACAAAATAATCATAACAACCGATAACAGAGGTGTTGGTGCGTTAGAACCGACAGGTGAATCCATACAACTCGAATAATCATAACAACTGATAACATAAGTGTTGGTGCGTTAGAACCGACAAGTGAATTTGTACAACTCGAATAATCATAACAAACGATAAACGAAGTGTTGGTGCGTTAGAACCGACAGGTGAATCCATACAACTCGAATAATCATAACAACTGATAACATAAGTGTTGGTGCGTTAGAACCGACCAGTGAATCCGTACAACTCGAATAATCATAACAAAGGATAACCGAAGTGTTGGTGCTTTAG
>JARJIL010000100.1:0-2500 GCA_038502395.1 Dittrichia graveolens | reverse complement strand
AATGGCGTTGCGAGGCCCACAACGCCACAAGTTCCATCGAAAAGGGTCCCCGTCAGTTTCGGCATGCCCGGATCAACACGTCCAGCAAGACAAGCCCAACACCGCTATGGGAAACAAGCCATGCATCGAACTCTGATCAACAGGCAAAACTCCCATCTTGACGTTGTTTTAGTTACCCGTGGAGGCATAAGATGCCTCTACACGTGGAGAACAATTCCTACGTGCCTCGTCATGCTAAGCCGAGTCACCGTGAACTACTCAAAACAAGTCACTAGCCAGGCTTGTGTGACGAGTAATGCTTCGTTCTAGGTTCATCTACCAAGCACGCAACAATGGCGTTGCGAGGCCCACAACGCCACAAATTCATCGAAAAGGGTCACGCCATTTACGCACACCGCATCACACGTCCTAGGCACAGCAAATCTCACAAAACTGCGAGAAACATGCCACGCTTCGGACTAGGATCAACGAGAACGCGTCAACGACGTTTTCGCCGTACGAGGCATCGAAAAACGAAGCCGACGAAACGACTCGTTGGGCATCTCACAAGGGACTTCGATTTCATGCACACGATACCGTCAATCAAGATCAAAGGCCGACTCATGTCCAAAGCAACCAGGGCTACCAGCTCTCACCACCCCCCTATATATACATATTGCACAAAGAGCCTTGTGACAGGAGTAGACATTGAAAATGTGAGGTTGCGGGAAAATGGATCGCTGGAAGGCCCCGGGCTTGTTTTTCTCGGAAGCGAACACGCTGAAGAGGCCCCGGGCCAGTTCTTCTCGGAACCGACCACGCTGACAAGGCCCGGGTTTTTTTTCTCGGAAGCGACCACGCTGAAGAGGCCCCGGGCCTAGTTTTTCTCGGAAGCGACCAGGCGGCCAAGGCTCCGGGCCGGTGTTTCTCGGAAGCGACCACGATGACCAGGCCCCGCGCCTGTTTTTCTCGGAAGCGACACGTTGCCAAGGCCCCGGGCTTATTTTTCTCGGAAGCGACCACGACGACCGGGCCCCGGGCGTGTTTTTCTCGGAAGCGACCACGCTGGAAAGGCCCCGGGTCTGTTTTTTCTCGGAAGCGACCTCGCTGCCAAGGCCCCGGGCCTCTTTTTCTCGGAAGCGACCACGACGACAAGGCCCGGGCCTGTTTTTCTCGAAGCGACCAAGCTGGAAAGGCCCCGGGCTTGTTTTTCTCGGAAGCGACCACGCTGCCATGGCCCCGGGCCTCTTTTCTCGGAAGCGACCACGGCGACAAGGCCCCGGGCCGGGTTTTTTTCGGAAGCGACCACGCTGCCAAGGCCCCGGGCCGGTTTTCTCGGAAGCGACCACGATGACAAGGCCCCGGGCCGGTTTTTCTCGGAAGCGACCACGCCGCCATGGCCCGGGGCCTTTTTTACTCGGAAGCGACCGACCGGGGGCCTATTTTCATCGGAAGCGACCACGCTGCAAGGGCCCGGGGCCTTTTTTACTCGGAAGCGACCGACCCGGGGCCTAGGCCCCAACATATAAGTCGTTAGCTTCGATGACGCAATGACCCGCTTTTTAGGATGCCAAGGATGCCAAGGTGCCAAGTGCTAAGTGCAAAGTGCAATGTGCTATGTGCTATGTGCTATGTGCGTGCGTGCGTGCGTGCGTGCGTTTTTTTTATGATTTTTGCCTAGGAGCTCTGATTTACCCCACAAGATATATCACCACTTATATATACATATTGCACAAAGAGCCATGTACAATGCTACCTCCAAAAAGAAAAATACTCTTTCGAGTTACAACGGATCATCGGCCGGGTCTAGAAGAACCCGTTTTGCTATTTTACCCTTTAATGAGGAAGACGGGACAGTTTGCCACGAAAGGTTGCGTGGGGGTTCGGAAACATGTATAAAGCAAAGTGCATGGAGAAAATATTGATTTCATTTCTCAAGGGCCTAGGCCGCCCATTTCGTTGTTTCACCCTTGGGTTAGGAAAACAAGACTGGTTTGCCATGAAATTTTGTTACATGCCACATGCGAAAAAGAAATACTGATTCGGATGAGGGAGCGGGCCACTGGTGATTTTTAAACGGGCCAGTTTGGCGGGTTTACCCTTGAGTGGGGACAAACAAGTTCGGTTTGCCACGGATTTTGTGTGCACACCAAGGAACGTGACAGAGATAGCTGCAACAAGAAAAATAACTTTTTTAATGTAGGAACAGGCCATTGGTAGTGGGTAGACGTTATCGTTTGGCGGTTTTCAACGTCGTGGTTAACCACCCAAAACACTATTCATGTGAAACACAAGTCTTACCAAGTCCTGAGCTATTTGTCTAGCAATGTGTTCCCCGGCATATGAGTCATAATCCACGATGGTGGAACGGACCCGCTTCTTTGGTTGCCACGTGCTCACCAAAACACCTAAAAAACTTAGAAAAATTTCACAAACTATGCCACCACCAAAACACCTACAAAACTTGACAATGCCTTCATCAAACATAGAAACCTTTCGGACTACGTGTTCACCAACACTT